>JAUZNJ010037042.1:0-11615 GCA_034780135.1 Jordanella pulchra
TGCAACGAAATTTCGTTCTGTATACACCTTGTGCATGCAAAATGACAATAAAGATTTTCAATTCAATTCAATTCAATAAAAAAAAAAAAATTGAACTCTCTTTAAATTGGAGTGTTAGTGCTTACTTAAATCTGAGATTCCTCTCAAGTAAAAATCTTCCTTTGTTTTTAGCTATAAAAAGACTGGTTTACTACGTCTTAAGGCTTGATCAGAATAGGCATTTCAGATTTGTAACAAGAGATGATTACAAATATGTGTTTAGTTTAAAAGTATGTGAATCCCTCATGCTGCCCCCTGACCAATAGGTAGCCTTGGTGGTATACAGTGTTGGGAGCGTTACTTAAAAAAAGCTGCTAGCTGTAGTTACCTGTTATTTCTTCCAAAAAGTACAGAGAAAGTAATTAGTTACTTTTTATTATGTCAAGTGTTGAATTTGGAAAACTTTATGGTTATTAGAATTTTAAATACAACTCAGTTATGGATTATAACGTTTTTTTTTATAATTAATAAGTGAAATAATTAATTTAAAGGTCTACACATCTGAAAACAAATCTGCAGTATTTTGAGTTGTGATGTTTGACAAGTCAGTTGCAATATGATTTTGTACTTGTGATCATGTTTCCTGTTCATTATAAAAAAAGATGTTTTAGAACATTTTTTTCAATTTTTATAAAATAGGCTGAAAAATAATGCTTTTCAAGCAATTTAACAAAAATAAATATTCTTTCTAATAGAATTAAACACCGGTTACACTGTTCCAGTGTCAGGAATCAGGTTAGGTGAGGAGGTGAGGTAGAACGCCAGGAGACCCAGATAAGGTGATAAGGTGATGATGAAGTTTTAATTACAAAAAACTACAAAAGGAAAAGATCCACAACTCTGGTGGCACGGCTGAGTGGAAACCAGGGCTCACGCCAGTAGCAACAGAGTGAACGATGTGGTTTACTAAACTAACTGAAGACTAAGACTCCGGACAGAAGACTGCAGACAATAGAGCAGGACAACTAGACTAGGACCCGACAAGGACGCAGACACACAACGGGCATTAAATACACAGAGGGTAATCACAGAAACAAGACACACCTGGGAACTAATCAAGGGGAGACAGAAACGGCACAGAGGCTCAGGCACACAGAGAACTTAGAAAATACACAGAAAAACACAGATCATGACATCCAGAACTAAAAATAAAAACAAAATACATGGCAGGACTTTATGATCTCAGTATTTTTGTGTGAAAAAAATGAAAACCGTGGAAGTAAAATCGTTATAGTCCTGAGAAAGTAAAGAAGGTGTTGATTATAGGCAGCAGCTGTCAGTCAGTGTTAAGATGATGTGAGGGGTTTCTTTAAATTACACCTTTTAACTAAGGTTGATAAAGTCTTATTTTGCACACATTAGGAGCAGATCACTGCAACATCTACCCTTCAGTGAGCATTTTTTTCTCTAGGAGCGCTCTGATTCCATCAGTGGCTCTGTGCCATCGCCTCTTCTTTGTGTTATGCTGAAGGTGTGCAAAGCTGTTTCGTGTGTCACATGCTCCTATTCCAGGAAACTCTGGTCCTCATTTCAACACGTTAAGTAATCAAAAACATGACTAACACAATACTGACTTTCACAAACTAATCAATTACTGTTTTAGTTAGTGCAAATGTAACATAGTTCTGTAACTTAATAACGTGTTAGTCCCAACGCTGATGGTAAATCACATCGCCCATTTCAGACGCTGCCTCTGAGGGCATCTATAAAGATACATCATTCATGCAGAAATCTTTTGGAATAATCCATATCACCATTTTATCCTACATTGACCTCTGCCTGCATCATAATGTTTAATCCGCACTATGATTTATGAACATGGCACACAAATCTTCAGATAACAAAGCAAACTCCATCTTATAGGAACAATATTTACTCATTGTTATTCTCTGAAATCAGCTTTTCTGTTAATTCAGCTGCATGCCAGCCTGTATGGGGTTTATTTGTACATTGTGTTTTCTAAAAGGAGTTTTGTATGAATCCCTTTCAGCTCATTTTCCACGAAGTGCTCCAGCAGCATCATTACAGGGCCAGGTGCATCATGAAAAACGGGTTCCGACTTGTTTGTCTCTAAGAGTCCTGTTAGCAGTTGTATGTGTTTCCATTTAAAGTTCACCATGATCACAATGAATTTCCACTGAGTGACATTTGATGCCACTGATTCTTCTCTTGCTTGCCAATAAAGCAGTTCTGATACAATGAATTGAGTGAGACGTAACAATGCTCGAGGTGGTGCAGATCGCTGCATGTCACTACTGCCTGAAGTGTTATATCAATGGAAAAAAACCCATAAAGAATGAAAATGATTCAAATTTTAACCTGATTCAACATTTCAATACTAACCCATTGAGCACATACACACGAATTATTACTAAACTGAAGCAATTCAGCGGGTATTTTGTTAAATCTTCCATCTAGTCTATGTCAGTATTTTTCCACTATTCTTTGCAGTGCTTTAAAAAAAACGTGAACTTTTAACTGCTAGATTCTGCACATTCCATTCTGGGTATTTTTTAAGGTAAATGTCTTTTCTACTTCAGACATTAATGTGCTCTCACGTATGCACATTTCTTTACTTCTTATTCTGTCTTCAAGCCAACCAGACTAATTTCCAGGTTCAGGTTTCGGAGACTGTTTATTCATAGCCACACAAAGATGAGGCCAGAGGGTACTAGACTTTCTGTCTTACAGTGACGACTTCATGCTTCCCCTTTCTCTTCCCTTACTGAGAAAAAACAAAATTATTTGAATCATTTTGAAATCATAACAGATTTTTGTGTTGCATCTTTCAGGTGCATATGCTGTCCTTAAATGGCTCTTAATATAATGCTGACAATATAGATGTGATTACAATTAATAATCTGCAACTGTAAGATTCTTTTGAATGAAGTCAAACCTCAGTCATGGCGGTATTTGCAAGGGAAGGCAAGACAAGACAGGACAGATTTATTTGCATATTATTATATTATTATTTTTAAGCCAATTGTCTTGTCAGATGATGAAAGAGAGCACATGCAGTTATCCACAATAAAAGAAAAAGGACTATACTGAAAAACAGGCCAAGTTACAACATCTAAAAACAGAGAGGTTAATGGCAGCAGCACAGCTGATAGCTCGATCCAGGATTGAGTTACAGTCGAACAGGAGAAAGCAGAGAGAACATACAGTTATAAATGGAACTTAACAAATACTGCAGAATGGGAGAATAGAGATACAATAAAGCACAATGATGAAAAGTAGTCCCTATGTCCTCCAGCAACCTAAACATATAGCAGCATAAATGTAAAATATAGCTCAGGATAACTGCCTATTTTGGACGAGATATGAGAAAAGTAGATCTATAGGCCAAGGTAGAGCAAAGGAAAATTCCATGTTTTATCATGTACCAAAAATAAGTCAAAGCCTACAGAACATGAGTGAAAAGTACTGATATTTTTAATCCATCAAAGTAATTCATGTTTATTAGATTGAATTATTTTTAGATCGATTGATAGATCAATAAGTATGCAACCAAATTTTTGATAAATTATTGAGCGGAACAGCTTAATAAAGCACTAGTACCTTCTGCCTAATTGTTATAAGTTGTTCTACTTTGAGGTTTTTCCTTTTGTGTGTTTCTAATAGGAAAAAAGCATGTTTAAAAGTTTAGTTGAAGTTGCATCTACATAAATGTACAATTTATTTTGATTCATGTAATTCATGGGGACTTAGTACTGAGGACCCACAATTCAAGCCTGATGAAAAGAGAAAAGTTGAACAGTTTATTGAAAGGAGAGTCTGGAACTGGATTGACAGCAAGGGTTAGCCACAGCAACCGATTCTTCTGGAGGAAGATTATCAACGTGAATGTCCAGCACAGTATGACAGAGTGTTTTGCAGACAGGAAAGGGAAGGTAACTGACCTCAGGGGGTATTGGAAGCGGGCCCAGAGGAACGGATGGAGAACCGGTTTGCGGGAGTCATTGTTCCAAGATGAAGTCTATGGACTGAAACTCATCCGGTGAGTTGAGTGATCAGAATGTTTAAGGGGAATGACTTTTCTCATGGAGGATGGCATAGTAAGGGTCAGAACCGGGAAACCAGATGACTGAGATGAATCCAATCCGCGATCCAGAATCAGAGTTGTTGTCGAGGCAGGGTTTGGAACCAGGATGTCTGATGGCTGAGAGGCAACCAAGGTTGAATCCAGAATCAGAGTTGTTGTCAGTGCAGGGGTCAAACCCAGAAGATCAGATGACTGAGATGACTCCAGGGCAGAATCCAGATATGTGGTCAGAGGGAAAAAAAGACGGGTCAATGACAAAAAGCACAAAACCATGTCTGACAGGGGCTCAGGCAAAATCAGGTTCTTGAAGGCAAACAGGTCAGAACAGGCAGGCAAACAGAGCGTACGCTGGACTGGTCTCACCATAGGGTTAAAAAAAATCTGGCATCAGCTTCTGGCCTGAGGCAGGCTTTTGTAGGCAGGAGTTCAGGTGGAACTGATGAGAAATGATTGAGGGCAGAGCAGCGGATCAGGTGGAGATGATCAGGAAAATCAGACCGAAGCTAATGAACAGGATCATGACAATTAATTAGACTGGAATCATTTTGGAGCCTGATAAACATTTGATTAGTTAGACATTAAGAAACAACGTATGACAAAATTCCTTTGCAACATGAACAAAAATTGGGCAGATACCCAAAGGCTTAAATATTTTGTAAACACTTTATTTCCATAATGACTGGAATAAAAATGATCGCTTTTACCAAAAAAAAACAGACAATGGATCTTACATTGGCGTAATTTATTCAGCAAACATTAAAGCCAAAATGGAAATGCTGATTTTCACAAACTGAATGTCTAAGAATCTGAAAGTAAGTAAAAAAACCAACCAAAAAAAAAACAAAACTGGAGCATAGATGTGTACCAACACCACATTTGAAGAATTGTAAGGCAATTTCTTTTTCCTAAGCTTTTAACACCAAGACTTGCTCATGTAAATATCTTTTCCCTGACTTCATCTTGTTTTTACAATATTACAAAGTTGTCTGTCTAATTCCTCCTCTTTTACATGCATATAAGGAAGTGTTTCCAAGATTTAAATTTTACAGATAATCATTTTTACTACTTCTCTCAGTCCTCTGACTTAGCTGTTTTTTGTCCACCCTTAGTGGCAGCCATAATTCATCCAATAAGTGGCTGTAACTGCTACATTAGCTGCGCACACATTGAAATAGCTCGCCTCAGTCTTAAATCAGCATGCAGCAAAAGAGAGAGAGAGAGAAATTGTGGAAGGAGTTGTTGTGTAGCTTTAATAGGTTCAGGTCTCTTAAGTACTGTATTATTTCACCCTTGTCTTGGGATCTCAAAAAGATATAGACAGACTGACGGGGCAAACGGTGATTCACCTCACAGTTACTAATTAAGCACGTGACTGACAGGACTGTCAATTTTCCATCAGAGTTTGAAGCGGTGCTCCAGCAGATTTCAGGTTATTTAAATCTGTATGCTCCTTTTCTCCTCCACACACTTTCAAAACTCATACTTATTAGATGATGAAGTTTCTCAGACCATGAATGCTCACTCTGTCAAGCCCACTGACCTGCCACTTAAGCCATAATGTGTTTATGCCCTTATTATTTGTGCTGGCCCTCACTTTTTGCTTAGGTTTAGTAAGGTGTGAATTGAGCATTGAGTTAATGTCAGAGTTAGGAGTACACAGACAATGGTTTGGTTTGGGTTAGGGAGAAAGGAAGGGTTGAATATGACTGATAATCATTGGAAGTCAATGGGAGTGAACACATGGTCCTCACTATATATAGCAAGATGATGATTTGTGTGTGTTTAATGGGGAAACTTTTTTGGCAAATAATTAGGGAAGAAGAAAAAGATATGATGGTTAAAAGTACCTGGTAGAAAGTTTCTGCACTAGTACACAGTAGAAAATAAATATATTTTGCTTTTGTTTTTTGTGAAAAAAACAAACCTCATCAAATTTTTTTTACAGATTTTTTCCTCTAAATGTTTCTCTAATATAAATTACGCTGAAATGTTGCCCATTGCAATCAGTGGAATTGTCAGAACTGTTTTACCTAAACGGCACTGGTAAATAAAGATTAAAGATCTGTAAAAACAAAAATTCCCTCAAATAATTGTAGTTTATACTGTGAATTTCTTACAATGCAGAAGAGTTTTTAATAATTGCATCCATCTCTTAAATGATCTCTTTGCTTATTAACTTAAATTACCTTAACTTTAAATTAAAGCAAAGTTGGTTTTAACCATGCTGTGTCATGTTGGGTTTCTTTATAAGCTCCGAGCCCACATGCAGAACACCAAAACAAGAGAACGTAATTCAGTAAAATAGAATTTATTAAGGTAAAGCAGACGAGAATGTAGCAAGAGCCAGGTCCGGGGAGAAACTGGCTGGAACAGTCACAGAGGAGGGAGAGCAGAATGGTGAGTTCAAGCAGAGTAGGAGATCGGAGATGTGGAAGTAAATAAGGATATTTCTTATTGTTAGGTGAATGGTTCTGGATTTAGGAGGGAGGTAGTGGATGTCCGGGGTCTGAGTTTTTTTTGAGGGTCCAAGAGCAATGGAGGAGTGCGGCGGGAAACGGACAGGTCGGCTCAGGTTCGTATGAGACTCAGAGGAGTGGTTCTGCTGCCAGTCGTGGGAAACAGGAGTTTCAAGAGAACAACGGAGAGTGGATTCTGGGAGTTCGGGCAACCAGTGGGTAAGATCCACGGCGTCAGGAGGAAGGTTTTGAGAACCGGAAGGTAGACTGGTTTGACACGGTGAATCCAGATCTTCCAGGGAATCACCTGAAAGCAACAGGGAAAAAACAGAGGACCAAGTTACTAGGAGGTTCAGGGAAACGAGGAGAAATCACAGAGGCAAGACTCAGGAGCCTCAGTGGTACCAAGAGCTGGCAAACACTCGGCGCCGAGGAACTGGCAGCTGCTCCTTAAATACAGGGACTGATGAGGCTAGATAGGCAACACCTGTGCCGCTGGGAGCTGCAGGGTGCAGCAGGACGCCCTCCATCCAGGACCTGGCGCCATCTGGTGGTGGAAGAAGGACAGGCGCACAGGAGACAAAACCCACAACAGAATACAGAGGACCCCGAATCATGACAGCATGAAAGGAAGTTTACAGATTAAATTTTTCAATGGCTGCTTTTAAAGGTCATGTCTGCTCTGCAAATTCAGAAAAAAAACAACAACGATAGTATTTCTCCGAAAAGTTTTCACAAAACATGGATGTTCACTATCAGATGTTTTATCACCCAGAAATTGGATTTTTTCATGTTAAAAACTGTGTGTTGATGTTGGGTCTCAATTAAAACCTGCAGGACATTCAAGTTTGAAAATGGCTTGGTTTTTCTTGTAGACTCTTGTTTAAACCAGAAAATTACACAAGTGAACTCTCCACAAAACATTCAATCCTCTTCCTTAGTTTTTGTATGTTATAAATCAATGAATGTGCTAACATTAGCTTGCCTTGCTTTAATCAACATTCCAACAATCAGGTACTCACCTGCAGACAGATGGTAGGAGTCCTGCTTGTGTAAAGCTATTAAGAAACGGTGGTTAACAAATCATGGCTAACTACCACAATTCCTAACACTACAGAGTATGCAAAAGTCAAAATCGTGTGCATCCTGTTATGAGAAAAAGAAAGTGGTATTATTTTTCCCTAAAATGCTTAATTATGAATGTAAACACATATTTAAAAAAAATCAGGATATGAATCCCCGTTGATGTATCTCATTGTGTGTTGCTAGCTACTTTTATTTTATTTTTTTTTTATTTTTAACGTAATTTTACAATAATTGGCTTTATAAACACAAGTTTGCCTCAAAAAGTTTAAGAAACAAGGAATGAACTGCAGGTAAGTAGCCCAAGACAGAATGATAACTCTACACAAAGTTGAGAGAGATGTAGCTCTAGACCCATTTAGATTATGTTGAATATTGTTCGATCATCATTCATGATCACCTCTGGTTCGATCAGAGCGGGAATGATTCTCAGATAGTGAACACAAAGAATGAAAGTTAAGTATTAACAGCATTTATTCCAGTCATGTTTAACAAAATCATTGACAAAGGCACAAATTGAGGAAGAACTCACTGCCTTTGAATCAGGCCTACTTCTTCAAGACCATAGCTGTAGGAACACCAAAATGGCCCAGAACCACTAAATGCTATTCAGTTTATCCAAAGAGTCAGCCAGGGGGGTGGCTACCCCAAAGCCCCCAGTCAGCATCTTGCTCTTCTTATACAGCACCACCAAATTACCATATAAGGCAGACTTCCCCAATCTCGGTCCTCGAGGGCCAGTGTCCTGCAGCTTTTAGAGGTTTCCCTGTTTCACCACAGCATATTTCCATTGATAGCTGATCAACAGCTTTTTGCTGAACTGCAGTCATTAGAATCAGGTGAGCTGAAGCACGGGAACCTCTAAAAGCTGCAGGACAGCGGCCCTTGAGGACCGAGATTGGGGAAGCCTGATATAAGGTGATGCTAGAGCGACTTTCAAAGTCCTCAAATTCATCCATTCTAACTGACTTTTACCACACAAACATATAAAAAAATAACAAAAAACAATAGAAGAGAGATAAACAAATTATTCTTTAACAGTATCAATGACATAAGCCCCAAGATACGTGGGCTGAAAGAAAGACTGTTCTATTAGACATAAAGGCAATTAGTAAGTAAATTCAAAATTCTTGATTCCCTAATCCGGGTAATCAATATTGAGGCTATCCACTATTGGGGAAAACCTTGATTACGTATGTGGTAAAGGCTGATACAGTTTTATTGGTTGGTTCGTGGCTTTTTGAGAGAATAAACTGCTTTTTTGATGGAAGTCTGATTCATGATGAGAGACCCAATTATTTATATAAGAAGAATACAAACAATGACCCAAGTCACATCCTTGGGGATCACCAATGCTGATGTTGTAGAGCATTATGGGTACAAACAGCCACTTCAACACACCTGTTTTTCCTGTATCTAAACAGAACAGATCAAGCGACTTGGTAGGCAGACTGTTGGCATTGGTAAGTACTCACTCAAAACCTTTGATAAATACAGTACTTAAGGGAAATGATATCACTGAGAGGATGAAGATCCGTCATTTTATGACAGAGTATTAATTATTGTGTCTTTAAAGAATTTTGTAACCTTTCATGCTTTCAGACAATTCCTCTGCAGTTTGGGGCCATGAACCAACAGGTCTGGGATCTTTACTTCCTCCTGGGAATAAAACCTATAAACAAAATGATTCATTTAAAATGAATGGAATTAATATTTCTTCTAAAAAAACAGATATAAAACTACTTACACATCTACAGCACTTACTGTAAAATAAAGCTAATATATTGGCTGCTGCATTATTAACTTAAAAGGGCCAAGAAACAGACTGCAACATAGATGCAGTGTATTGATGATTTCATATAAAAAATGGCTGATATGAAAGAGACACAGAAGAATACAGTAAAAAACCCCAAAAAATATTAACTTAGGTACAAACAGGAAGTGAATCATGACACAGATTTCATTCCAGGAACGTGTTTCTAAACTGTTTGAAATTGAAAATCAGAGCAATAATTTGTTGTTAGCTTGTTTTGATAATCGACCTTATTTAAAATGATAGAAAGACAAAATATATTTTACCTTAAAGGTGTAATTAGAAAATAACAGCATAATAAAAAAAAAGCCATTAAAAACTGGAGGTGGAGGGGCTCCTCGTTTTAAGGGTCGCCACCTGAATTACAGCTGCCAGGACTCATCGGACAGTGAAACCCAGCAGACATCATCAAAATGCATCCAGACACTTGAGCGCACCCAGCCACCACTTCATCATCAGGCAGACACAGGCACACCTGCCAAGAAAGGTTGATGGGAAATTATATTCCACACAGACCACATGATAACAGAATCATTTCACACTTCACTGATCCTCTGCAGGTTCTCTTTGACTGCCAGCATGTGCATCTATTATTGTGAAGGCAGGCCATATGTATGCCTTGTGCCTGGAGACTCTGTGTTCTTTACAAATCTCCATATGATGAACCCTTGGGCCCATGCTGCCAGAGAGTGACAGCAGAAAGACATACTGAATCCCTCAGGACAACACGACATGAAAGACGTGTACTCCTGTGAAGGTACCCCACTGAACACTCTGTCTGTACAGTCAACATTTCTCCATTGTAATATGGTGCATCAATGGTTTTATATTCCAGGCCATGTTTTTCATGTTTGCAAAGCATCTTTGCAGGTCCATCAGTGTGATGTGGTGTATGACGATCCGTCCTCATGCCTGCCAACCTCCGGTAGACGAAAGGCTAATAATAAATGCAAATTGCAATCAGAGGAGTATGCTGGAGCTGAAGAGGATAATTGCCCCATTATGGTGTTGCATGCATCTGGATGGGCACATCTTGTATGACAGAGAGAGAGAAACAAAGAGCGAGAGAGAAAGAACAGGGGTTTTTAAGGACCAATCATAATCAGACTATATAATGGATCTATAACCCAGACTAAACATCGATTTACTTGTTGGTGGGAAAAAACATGTAAGGCTATAGTCACTGGTGATATAACTGTGACTACATAAATTAGAACAAACCAAGACCCAGATCCCTAACTGCTGCCTGTCGTGACTGTGCACGAAACACAGATAGCAGCGTAGGAGTACAAGGATATCTTTACGCCACGTACAGCGGGTGGATATCTGATAAAGTAATGTTTATACAGAACACAAAGACACTGGTACTGTTTCTGGAAATGATAACTGTGACCTAAATTAAATGCTGATTGTAGTAGCTCCCAGAATTGTTGGGATGTAATGTAAAAAAACAAAAACAAAACCTTAAATAATCATTCAAAAACTTTCCCACATTCCCTTCTGCAAATGGCTGTGTAACCACTTATCAGTGTGGCTTATAGAAAAGAAGGTTTTAGTTGGTGTGGAGGAATATTATGATCATATGAGTACAGATGCACCCTGTTCAGGAGTGATGGCTTCATCAGGGGAAAAAGAGGGACCCGTGAAGTTGTTCTCCGCCTCTCCTAGTGACTATTGCACAATCCTATGAGGGAGTGCTAGGATCTCTGGTTGCTGCACATTCAGGCTCATCAGGCTAAAACTTCAAAAGTCAATGTTTATCTATATAACATATTTCCAGCATCAGGAACACAATGTGCTTTCCATCAAAGAACAAGGACATCAGAATGAGTGTAAAAACACATTTTATCTTATATAAAAACAAAATGATAACATTAAAAAGCACAATATACATTGCCTGGCCAAAAAAAAAGATCGCCACCAAAAAATGGTCACTCTCTCTAATATTTAGTTGGACGCCTTTAGCTTTGATTACAGCCCACATTCGCTGTGTCATTGTTTCAATAAACTTCTGTAGTGTCACAAGATTTATTTCCATCCAGTGTTGCATTAATTTTTCACCAAGATCTTGTGTTGATGATGGGAGAGTCTGACCACTGCGAAAAGCCTTCTCCAGCACATCCCAAAGATTCTCAATGGGGTTAAGGTCTGGACTCTGTGGTGGCCAATCCATGTGTGA
>JAUZNJ010037043.1:0-11614 GCA_034780135.1 Jordanella pulchra
CAAGCTGCCAAACGATGCCACGGAATCGGAGCACACGGAACCGATTCTGAACAGGAACCGGTTCTCGATTCCCATCCTTATATGTACACTATAATATGATTGTTATTAGATGAATAATAGAATATTGCAAAAGCCTTTTCAAAATTTCACAGTACTAATATTATGTTGTGGGTCTGCACAGTGGCACAATTTGTAGCACTGTTGTATTGCAGCAAGAAGGTTCTAGGTTCGATTCCTGGCCGAGGGTCTTTCTGGATGGAGTTTGGAGGTTCTCCCCATGCATGCATGGGTCTCTGTCTAAGCTGCAATCCTGACATAAGAATTTGTGGAATTATATAATAATGGATTTATGGAATATTACGTTTTGTAACTTCATCATATATTGTACAAACAAGGTCTTATCTAAAGGAACTGGTCAAGATCTCGTATATGCTGGAATTTAGATGTGAAGATATTTAGTTATTTTTAGGCAGCTTGGGCCCAATGCTCATTATCCTTTGTACATTGAGAACCTACAATGCAACTTAGAGAAGGCTGTATATATTGTACAAAGCAAGGCAAGTTTATTTGTAAAGCACAATTCAGTACATGGACAATTCAAAGTGCTTTACATCAAATTGACAATAGAACAGAAGAAAGATAAAAGCAGAGTAAAAGCAAAAAAAACATTAAAAACATGTTTTAGATGAACCTCAGAGTAAGAGTGGCTAAGGACATTATGATTTAGTTTATTTCGATCAGTTGGTGGGTAAAACTAAATAGCATCATAAAAATCAATGGAAAGCCCTGACAGGTCACAGTGTTTTCTTGACCTGTCCAATTGGTGGACAAGTTGGAAGCAGGTTTAAGTTGTAAACCAGCATCAAAAAAATTTTAATAACTCACAGAGCACATTGCTGCCTGTGTGATTACCTGAATGAAATCACCTGCAGGGAAGAAGGTCTAAATAGGAGCAGAGGGAATGTTGGAATGTGGTACAGTTGTGGTCAAACATTTACATACACTTGTAAAAAACATAATGTTGTGGCTGTCTTGAGTTTCCAATAAGTTCTACATGTCTTATTTTTCTGTGATAGAGTGTTGGGAACACATACTTGTTTGTCACAAAAACATTCATAAAGTTTGGTTCTTTCATAAATTTATTATGGGTCTGCTGAAAATGTGACCAAATCTGCTGGAAACTCAAGACAGCCATGACATTATGTTTTTTACAAGTGTATGTAAACTTATGACCACAACTGTATGCCTGGTGAGTGGAGCCTCGTGTGGGCAGCAAAGGGCTGCCGCTCCACCAGCTGAACCACAAGGGCTCAGACTGTTGGACATTGTGGAAAGGTGCCGATCGTAGCCGTATACATGTGAAGAATAGTCAGCTGAGGTTGTACTGTACTGGCATTATTTTATGCGGAAGGGTACGTGAGATAGAATCTGGACATGACATAAAAATAAAAACACAGAAGAAGCAGAGAGAACATGCACTCCTGTTCCATGCCCTATAATGTGCAAGTGTTGTGTTTGACATTAACGGAGACATAGCAACTTTGGCATCGTCCCCGATTCTGCGTAACACTACAGGGGTCAGAGCGAGTCTCTGGGCAGGTAGGTGTAGTGTGGGGTAGTAAGAAGGGCGTAAATAAGGAGAGAACCTCCACCACTCACCAGAGAGAAGAGAGGTTCTCCTGTTGTCTGCGGAGGAGCCTCACAGCCCTGGACTGGAGCTCCTCTGAATGAGTTGTTGTATGCGAGACAAGCGCAAAAGCTCACCAGGACAGGGTCTGAATTCCTGGGTTACGTAATTTTTTTGATTATATTCATTATGAATGGGACTGTGTTTGTAATTGATTTAATGTGTTATTTATTTAATGGTCTAATTCGCTAGTAGGGGGCGATTCTAAGTTTAGGGGAGGTGCTGCAGGTCTTGTGCGCAGGCAGCTTGCTTTATTTACAGGCAGAGGTGTGGTTAGTTTCTTTATGTGCTGTTAGTATCTTGTTTGGGTTGCTGTCAAGTATAATGCATACTAAAGCCTTCAACTGAACGTATGCAGTGTTGTACTTTGAGGTTTGTGGTGTTATTTAAACTGGATTTGCATTTTATGTAATTCTCCTCTACTCCTTTGCTCAATCTTCAGTTATTCCCAGCAGACCGTGAACACCAGTCAGGAAAAAAACAGGGAGGACGACTCTGTGTGTATGTGAATGAAGGTTGGTGTAAGAACTCTGGACTGGTAAAAGGCCACTACTCTAAGGTGATATAAAATATGAATGTGAAATGGTGGCCGTACCTCTGTCCAGGAATTTAGTGCAGTGTTCAGTACCATTGTTTACCTTCCAGCAGGAGAAAATGCAAACAAAGAATCTTCAGACCTGTATGACACCATTAGTTCACTGCAGATCAAACACCCAGAGGCGCTGTACCTGATCAAAGTGCCTTGGGAAACTGACAAACAATCTGTTGAGTTTTTACCAGCAATTCACCTTTCCTGTGCAGGGGAGACAACTCTCTGGATTGCATCTAGCCTACACTAACATTCATGGTGCCTAACATGGTTTTTCTCAACCCCATCTCCATCCTGTTGGTTCCAGAAAATCGACTGCTGATAAGACAGATTACATCCACTAAGAAAAAGGGATGCATTTGTGGCAAGGTATCGCCATGCACCTTGGCTATTTGGCCAAGGTGCATGATCTATTGGAGGCCTTGTGAGAGGACCCACACTGTCACATCTCTCCTCCTCTTTTCCCAAGCATGTCCTCGTGCTCCACTCAGGATGCAACAGTGTGAGGTCCTGTCACATTGCCTCCAATAGATCATGACTTTCACCCAGGAGTCTGGGGATTGAATCCGGGGCCCTCTGTAGTGTTCACCTTGCCACACAGTGTTCAAGACAGGTGAGCTATCAGAACTCAGAGAGGTGAGAAACAGACTGACTGCAGGCATTGCAAGGGCCTAAGCTACATATTCCTAGAAAGTCACTCCACATCCAATGACCCATGCATGTGGAAGGACATCAAATGCATAACTGGCTACAACATCAGAGATGAAAAATGCATAAGGGTCCCTTGATGCCAGATGCAATCAACTGGTTCTATACCCGGTTTGAGAATCCCAGCACCCCCATCAGGACTGGTTCACCACTATTGTCCTTGTCTCCAATTGCTCCACAGTGACGGCCCTGAATGACTACTAACCTACCTACTTAACAATGGTGGCCACAAAGTGTTTTGAGGGAATAATCATGACCCACATCAAGGACTCAATCAACATCATTGTGGATCCACATCAGTAATCCTACAGGAAGCAACCAATCCACTGATTTCACAATTTCATCTGTGGTTGACACAGCACTCACCAACCTGGAGAGTAGAAACTCCCACATCCCTATCCTTTATCTGGATTTCTCTTTGGCTTTCAATACCATCATCCCACTGAATGGGGTGCAGAAGCTCTCTCTTGGAGTCTCTTGTAGTCCCTACACTGTGGAAGCGTGTCCCGGGCTTCCACACAAACAAACCTCAGACTGTCATCATCAGCACTAGCTCTCCCCAGGGCTGTTGGCTAAACCCCCTTCTGTTTACTCTGTTGACATGTGACTGTTTGGCAAGACACCCCAACTCATCAAAAACAATGTTGATTCAAAATACAGCGAGGAAGTTGAACACCTGGTGCAGTGGTGCAAAGACAATAACTTCTGTATCAATGACAAGAAGAAAGAGATAGCGTTGGATTTCAAGGATAAAAAAATAATCTCTGTCTCCTGTACCATGAAGAAGTGGCTGTGGAAGTTGTCTTCAGCTACAGGTACCTGGATGTGCATTTATCCAGTAACCTCATTCCTCCACCTAGGACCTCTACGCATCAAGATGTAGGGGATGGTACTCCACAACATGGAGGAATCCACTAATCCTGCACACAGACTGTTTCAGCTTCTAGTTGGCTAAGGACCCTCAAGTGTTAGACAACCAGGTTCAAAAACAGTTTCTGTCCTGCAGCTTTTAGACTACTGAACTTGATCTTCACTTAATTTAGCTTAATTTATTTTTCTTTCTTTTTGTAAATATTAGGTTTATTGAACTGGGACCTGAATCCAAATTTCGTACCACAAAAATACAAATGTGAACTGGTATAAAAATAAAAAAAATTTGAATCCTTGAGTTATAGTAGATAGCTTTTTGCTATCAGCATAAGAGGGAAGCAGGTAAGAATGTAGGTGAGAGGATTGTTTTAAATGGCAGGAATGCTTTGATTGTTAAAATGGTCTGTAAAATAGAGAGAACCTCCACCTGATTTATTGCATTTATACATACAGTACGTGCATTGTAACAAAGTCAAGAGCCTTTATTTTTCAAACTGTACATGTGTAGATCTTTTTCATTTTGACCCCACTGACTTTACCCTCTGTGTCACTGAGTATGGGTGCTAGTCAGCAGCCCGCGGGTGTCTGTGATTGCAGGCTTCATTTTAGTTGTCGAGAAAAGCGTCACCACGGCAACAGAGAATGGCCACAGCAACTTGAAATCATCACATCGCCCACAGCCTCTCAACAGAGAACAGTCACTGACACAGAGTAACCTGCTCTAAAGCGTGTGTGGGTGTTTGCAAGTCTAAGAGGGAAGCACTAGGTGACACTAGAAATAAAGCTTGTTTAAGGAGCATAAAGCCCCCCCTACCCCATAGCTACACACCTACCACTCAAATCCATTCTTTTAACATTCGGCAAACACTTAGGGTATAATGCTATTAAGCTCAACTTACTTTATCTGTATCGCTCCATTTGGAATAAGTGTCATCTCACTGCCGTTTCCTGTAAAACAATCTAGCTACATTATATAGAATCTAATTCAGTCAAACCAATCTCCATGCATTAACACCTTTTGAAATGCAACAGATGGCCTGATATATTACCTTAGCCTTTAGCCTAGATGTTTTAATAGAGACACTTTTTAAAAATAAATAATAATAAAAATAATAAGTTAGCTACAGGTTGGAAAGAGAACCAAATAAGGATTAGTTTAAGTATTACTGTTAGCTGTGGTTTAGAATCAATGCTCTCTCTTAAGCCTGGTTTAATTAGAAATTATATCTGATTAGGCTTTCCAGAAGCTAGATTTAAGTGGTTGCTATTAACTCAAATTACTTTAATCAAGTTGTGGAGTTTCACAAACCATTTTAATCAAATGTATAAACACTTTGGAAACCTCTTTTGTGGTATATTTATAAACTCCTTGTATAAGTATTTATGTTTTATACTGGCAAACAAGGGTAAGAAATTTAATAATTAAAGTGATACATATAATATGTGATAACATTGTTATACTACAGTGCAACACTTACTTACTGTTAAAAAGAGCTCTCGACATATATGTTTACATGAGATGCTGCTGTTTTTCTGTCTGTTAATAGCTCGGGTATTGATGCTGGGACACATTTAAACTTGTTGAAATGAATGTCCTGAAGGTTGTTGAAAAAAATATGGTTTAGCTCCATGCAGTTTTTTGCTTCTGTGTCCAGGTAATTAGCAAGAGGAGGGCTTCAAATTGAGGTAAATGATTGTCAGTGTGTTAAATCAGTACAGTAACCCTTATCTAAAAGTCGAAGTTATTTTTTTAGAAACTTTCCTCAAATTCAAATATATTAAGTAAATCATTACATAAATCTTTACCCCATTTAAAGTGTCTGACCTTATTAAATGGAGGTTGAGTTTATGGATACCTGCAGTGACACAGTAAGTGCTTGGAGAGTGCTTGAGAGCAGCCAATTTTTTAACTGATTACAATAAATCTATAAGATACCATTATCTGGTTATCCTGTTCAACATATCCTGTTCATGAAGAGAAAAGCACATTCAAAGAAACGTATAGAAATGATGGCTGAAAAATATAAATCAATCATTTGATTATCGTTAGAGTTCGGCTCTAACCTGAATTTGGATAGTGGTGGTTGTACTCAAAAACTGAGATCATGTAGGCCCATGTATAACAACTCTTGTTTAAAGTCCTAACCAGTCCAAGCTGTACTGAAGAGTGGAAAAACCCTACCTATGAAACATCAGACATGTGTGAGACTTCAAGAAGACAGTGATCTGGTCTGATGAAAACAAAAATATTAGGTTTTTGGACATCAGACAACAAGCTATGTTTAGTTAACACAAGACCCAGCACATTAAAAGAAAAACATCCAAACACCCGTTAGTTTGACTTTATAAACTCTTAGATACTACACATATGCAACTTTTTTTTAGATGGACATAAAAGTAATGGTTTTATTATAATTTACCTAACAATATGGTTGACCAAGACATAATTAATATTAATATTAAGGGTCTAAATAACTGTCTGTGGTCATGTACAGCTAAATAAAACTGTCCTACATTAACAGAACGGTGATAATAATTGTCAAGTAAATCTGGGAACTTTGATTATTATTATAACCGTTTATTGTTTTATACATACTGTTTATTTTTTTTATAGCTTAGTTCTGCTTTAACTTTTTAAGTTAAACAAAAATGGTTATACCAACATGTGTACTTTACATTACAAAGCTTTATTAATAATGTTAAGGTTAACAAAGTATTAGTCCATAAACTTTTTAACACCTCACATTTGTACAGTTTAAATTTAGTAGGCATTCAACCGCTATTTATAAAACAAAATTGTGTATTTTGATACTTAAAAAACATTTCAAGTATATATTTCTTAGGTGTTGCCGATGTAGAGCGAGTCTTCCCTGTCTTGTTATTGCTCTTCCACTGTTGACTCCTCTTTTATTTAAATCCCAATATTTTGGTGGTCTAGAGGTGCAAATACTCTGCAAATACATAAACATGCACCAAACAGAAAAAGAGACTAACTCTTAAAAACAAGTGCAAATGGAAAACACTGCAAGAGTGCTGCTGCATTTGCATTAGATAGAGAGCAACCAATGGTAAATATACAGCAAATACATAAACACAGACATCTGAAAAGACAAAGTATTCTAAATAACAAAAGACATGTAAAAGAAAAACGCTGAAAGAAGCAACTGCAACTTAAGAAAATGTGCAAAGAAGGTTTGTATAACAGAAGTGCTGCAGTCCAAGCCATCCTCATCTCATATAGGAATAGACCCTTAGTTAAGACTAATTGTATCCCTTACGTTTTTTCTCTTACATCCCTCTACTTCTATTTCTGATTGCATGGTCATAAAACATGGCAGGAAAAAATATTCTGCAGTTGGGTATTAATCCTGCAGCCAATTTTCAGTAAAAGACAAAATGCTGCATTACTGATAGAAGAGATGTCTTGAATTTCCTTCTCCTCTCCGTTCTCCTTGCTCCCACTCTGAAAACTTAATGCCTCATTTTCAATTCAGCTGGTACCTGTGGTAGTAGTTGAAGTACTATTTAGGTTAGTGAGCTTCCCTCCTGTGTAGAAAAATGGCTTGCTATGGTTACACAATAACAGAAAAGGAGAGAGGACAAAATACCATCAAAAAAACCTTCCAGTTGCACAACATCCAGTAAATGAGGCAAAACAAAACAAATTATAAAAAAGTAAGTCTGATTCAAAAAGGTGAGTAAAGTTCTCTTAAAGGGACAAGATGTACCAATTTTGGCTCTGTATTAGCACAATTCAAGCATTGCTTTGATAAATACATACTCACCCAAAGGGAGATTCCATCTTTTCTCACCAATTATCGATGGCCGGGGACAAACTTGTCAGCCTAACATGTTTGCCGGAGGAGATGTCAGTGTCGGAGGAGTTTTAAACAAGCAACCTTAGACCATTTACTATTCAAATTTCTGTTGCGATGGAAGAATATCCAAGCTTTTGTGTGTTTCTAATTCTAAAAATCATACAAATAAAAAGAAGCAATATCCTGAGTAAATTTAAAATGGAAGCAGAGGTTGCAGGCTTTCTACTGACATGTTAGGTAATTCAATATAACAGGAGAGGTTATTTGAGCATTATGTTTTCAGAGCGATTTCCCATGTGTTTTATACTTTATCTTTCTCTGATATCTTAAGGGTGATCAAGCAGTGTGTCCTCTTGGCAGAGACTTTGTTATCCAACCCTGGACTGCACAGATGCAGCAGTTATTTTTCTTAGAAGTCATACAAGAAGATGACCATAAGCATCTTTTAGTCCTCTTTTCAGAGAAAAGTTCCAGGCTTTTCATTTACTATTTAAGCTGATTTGAAAAGGGTGACAGAAGAGGATATGTCCCCTTTAGATAGAGTAGAATGTCCCTCTGCAGCATCCATAGTAGGTCTCACATGCTTGGCGGGGAGGCACCAATCTTTTGATTTTAATTTGTTTTGTGCACCACTGAAAGGATTAATTTCTTTCCTCCCACTTACAGTACAGATCACGCAACTAAATCATCAAGGATGTTCTACAGCTATATTTCAAAGAAAGGATTCATTTTAGATTAGTGTGACTGAACCTTATGCTTAAAGACATTGTCCATATTTTGAGGAATTTGGAATCAGAACAGAGAACAGCTCAACACTGTCTGGGAGACTAGCTTCTGCTGCAAGAAGCTTTATTGGACTATATGCATCTTTCTTTAATGAAAAATGTATAGTGGGACATTCTCTAAAATATTTCTGTCCGTTGTATAATATTTCTTCACTAATGTACATCATAACTGTTGTCCAAACATTGCCACACACAGATATTCTCCCAAGAGGCCAAAAACTTTACTTTAATTTACATAAATGTTGAGGTCTGATGTTTAATAGCAATTTGGATTAACTAAAAGCAGTTTCTTTTTTAATCATACAACTAAGCATCAAAAGTACAACTAATCAAAAAACTGAGAACACAGTGTAATCTGTTGAATACCTTGCAGATGCACAGGATTTAGTGATTACTAAGTACTTAAAGTCACATCAAGACAAAACAGGAAACTTTAAATTTGCCCTTAGTTAATAATTTGGAAAGCTAAATTAAACACAGAAAGCAGAGAGTCATTGGTGCAGCAGCTTTCTTTAAATGTTATGTACCTTTATCCTTTTGACCTGCTTTTGTAATTTTTATATTTCAATATTTGAATGTATACTGTAGGCTTTGCCTGAGCAATGGCAGCTTCAACAAAGAGAATTGAACAGTCACTGAAAGAAACCAGAGTCTTGCTCTCTTGTTATTCACTAAGTGGTTCTTCATAATTTGACAGCCAATCTGGACTTTGTGACAGTTTCAGGCTATGCTCAGCATTCAGGGACAACCATGCAAGCACATTCAGATGTCAATTCAGAATAATTTTCTTGCCTATATAACCTTCAAGCAGAGGACAAAGCAGACAAGAACATGTCTAAAAATCCGGTTTGATGGACAGCATAATGATATTTTGAGCCACAATAGAGCAGGAAAGTGATGAAAAAACCAAGGCAAACACCTGCACCAAACTGAGGGTATAAAACAAGCTGCAACAAAGTCCCATTTGCTGACGTACCGTAAATACAATCTTCAAAGCAGTAAATCAAATGGTCAGATACCAGACAACTGTTTGTTATAAATTACCGCAAGAACCTTCCTGAACAGGAAGAGCGTGTGATTGTGGTCTGGAAAGTCAATCACTATGTGTGAAGTGAATTATTCATCAGCTTTAGACAGCTGTTGTTGGACAGTAAACACTTAATGATGCTTTAAAAGTTGAGAAATATCCAAATAACACAGACCTGAGGCCCATAGTACAAGGCGAGCTCAACATAGCGCGATTACTTTCAGCTTATCCAGTTTAGCCAATCTACAACAATAATGTCAGAATAATGTAATATCTGTATTATTTTTATCTAATGTTTGTTTAGATACTTTTATACATGACCATTAGCATGTGCTTTTATTTCAACATGTAGTAGTAGATACATTTATTAATATACATATATATTCTTGAAGAAAGGAGACAACTTCTAATTCCTTCAGTCTGCATCACTGTGAGAAGAGGGACCTAAAGACCTCTTCCTATAAACACTAGGGTCATAGGTGTGACCGATTTATTGTAAAAGCACACTAAGACTTTGTCTGGAAAAGATCCTTAGGGAGGATCCCAGGACAAAAAACCTGTTATTAAATAATGATGGACTTTTGAAAAGCCAGAATGGTCGTGAGACAAGGAAGTGCTTATGCACAAATCACATACTGTATGTTGACACACAGCTGTGTTACCCCTTTCCTTAGAGCTGTGTGTTTGTTGTGAATTAGAGCCCTTCTCTATTCTAATAAATGTGGGAGGTGGAACCAGATGAATTCAGAACTGAGCAGGGCTGTGCTGGTTCTCCACCTGCAGGTAAAGACGATGTCTCATTCTTGTGTCTTATTTCATTTATAGATGTTTTGATCCAACAAATAGCAATCAGGATTTGTGGTACTATGAAGCTGGTTATCAACTCACTAACTTATGCAGCATGAACTCATTATGAATCTGTGAACATGCATATATAAAGGGGTGGGTTCAAGGTAGCAGACAAATCACAATCATGAGTGCAAAGGGAGAGCTCCGGATTTTTCTTATGAGGAAAAAAAATTTATAACAGAAATATGGTCCGTCAGGGTCACGGTTGGGCCTGTGCCTATCTCCGGCAGCCTACGGCCGAAAGGCAGGGTACACCCAGGACAGACTGTCAGTCAGTCGCAGGGCAAAACAGAAAGTTTAAATGAAATTAAAACACAGTGACGGCATGAAAGAGACACTAAATGGCATGGGAAAGGATTGCTGACTGCCTAAATGAGCAAGTTACACATGCAGTGACATCTAACACATCCCAATCACTGTACCACATATTAATCCTGTGTCCCTCAGTGGAAAAGAAGACTTGGGAGCAGATAAAAATGAAACAAAATTACATAATTTTATCTGTTTAGTTTGACTTTTTAATTCAGTTATGTATCGGCAACAATAAGCTGATAGTATAGTTGCATCATATTAGCACAAGAAGCTGTTTGTCTAAGTGAAGTCATTCGGGTTTTTGCGCTGTGTTTGAACTCAACAGGGACAGATGATAAAAATCTACTTTTCTTTTAAAATGATGAAAGTCCTCAAATACAGACCTTAATGTACAGACACACCTGTCTTTTTGACTTAAATGAGACTTTATAACTACTTTGCAGATCTATAGCAGACCCAGGTTTTTGCCATCTGGGAAAGATAAATTTTGAGAGCTAATGAAACCTGTAGTTGTCATTTTGACGACATAAGGAAGCAAGTAAAATTTCCTCAGCTGTGAAGTTAATCACCAGAAATCACCATAAAGGTCACTTTGCATCCTGCATAGGTGATAGTCTATGTTGTGTTTGAATGTGTAAAGGAAACCTATCTTCCTTACAACTTTCTCTCACCGATTCTCTCTTGGAAGAGACCACTGGGAATAAACAATTTAGTTAACACTTTCCAATCTACAGTCACGGCCAAAAGTATTGAGAATTATACAAATATTATACTTTAACATGATCTGCTGCCCTCTGGTTTTCATGTGTGTATGTCAGATGTTGTAATCACTTACAGAAATCCAATTGCAATCATATTATGAGTAACAAAAGCTTTTAACGACAGAATGAGGTAATGCAGCAAGTCAATATTTGCAGTGTTGACCCCTCTTCTTCAGGACCTCTGCAATTCTCCCTGGCATGCTCTCAA
>JAUZNJ010037045.1:7842-64431 GCA_034780135.1 Jordanella pulchra
ATTGGATTTAAATTATCAGCTTTTATTAGTGGATTTATTTTGTTTTATATTATCCCTGATGATGCCTAAATAAGTGTAAAATCCAATCATACATTATAATGTGCCATCCAGGCTAAATAATATCTGGTATTCCCTTTTCTAATTGTTTAGCCTAAAAATACTGTTTACTTTTTTATTCCAGCTTAACAATAAGAGTCCACTTTGAAGTCAAAGATGCTTAACAAAGTTTTCATTACCTGTCTTAAGGTAAGGTCACACCGAACGGGAATTTCGCAGCTGGAGTGAAGGATTCCCATGTTATCTCTATTTAGGGGGTGGATCTGGAGCGAATCAAAGCTGAGCAAGACAGCGGTGCGGAATTTAAGAACGTGAACGACATGATTTTGGTGACAGCTCATCGCTGCCTCACCTGCGAATAAAGTTGAAAATCACGACTTTTGTTTACATTCGTGTCACAAAATCCAATCAGGGAGTAGATGTGGCTGTGAGCTACAGTGAAGAAGCACAGCAGCGATTAGGTTTTTTTTATATAAAAGAAATGATGATAGAGACTGATGTTGACAAAGGATGAAGTAGGAATGCTCTTTAGAGGATTTAAGGTAGCTTTTAAAAAAAGTCATTTTATTTTAGCTCTAGCAGTACTGTTTCTTCGTCTGATTTCCACCTGCCTTAGGTTTGAGTTTTTTCATTTTGATACTAAAGTATGTTTCATTTTCTCTGTTTAACTTTTTAGGCATGTTTTAAAAAAATATACATAACCTTAAAAATGCTGGCAACATATAGATATATATGCAAATCCACATAAAGAGAAGCACCAGGAGGGAGAGAATTAAAACAATGTAATCCTGCCTCACATATGCTTTAATATTTAATAAATATTCCCTTTTGTGATGCTTATGGAACTGCAGGGATTCTTCATCCTCTTATTCTTTATTAGTCATATTTTTTTCCAAGTCCATGTTAACCACATCGGACAAATCAGAAACATATGAGCAGATTTCTGTTGTATGTTTGTCTCTGTGCTTCTGTTCACTCGTCTCTCCCTGCAGCCTAATAAGGTACTGATCTCAGAACAGAGAGGAAGCAAAGAGTTTGAGGAGAAAAAATGGTGGGAAAAAGCTCTAAACACAAGAGTAACAGATTTTCTTTTCCCACATGTTGGTTTTGGACGTTGCAAAGATTTCTGTCTGCTTTACATCATGTTTTTTGTTTGAATAGAAACCACCAGCTGAGTGTGAAAGAGCAAGATGGAATGAAAGACTTCAGCATAATGTAGACTTTTAGGAAGACAAACTCCCAAATGTAGGGACCCACTTTGATCTAACAGTTGGTAAACACAATGCATAATGATAGTCACTTTAGTAAATCCACATGAATGAGAGCTACAAAACAATAGCCCAATATAACAGTAGATGAAAGTAATATTCTCATATAGTTTTTCATACGTTGCCTCTTTGCTGCTCTTCATCAAAGACTTCAACAGAAACGTAAAACTGCTCTTTGCACTGCATATGTCCACCCATGAAAGACAACCACAAACCACTGAGCACATCCTGAAATCGCTCCTCTCTTTTACTTTTGCTTCCTCTTCAAAGGGAGATGCTTTGTTCATGGCAGACCTTTTTCTGGAAACTCATGGGGATTTCTGTGCTTTTTCATCTCCAAGTACGCATCACCGTAGTGTGATATCCCCTCGCTGTATCGCTTGCCTCATATAGTCTTACTCTGACAGGAAATAAAAATACAGTATTTACTAAAATTACTTTTTTTTTCCTAACTCTTTAACTTGTGTGAACTGTCTCCTTGGTTTAAGGCTTTAGCAATGCCTCAACATAACATGGAAACCTCGAGGAGCCGGTGGCAGCAGGGTCTGCTGCAACCATGGATCACCAAAGGGGCCGGAGGTCAGAGTCCCGCCTCCTCAGGGGCCGAGTCTGACACAGAGAGCAGCAGCACAGAGAACGAGAAGGTAAAGGAAATAAGGGTTTTGATGACGGTTAAATAAGTCATATTTTTTGTGCTAAATGAAATTCTGTTTCACTTTCTTTTCATATTGAAGTGAAACAATCAAGATTCAGAACATAAACACTTAATCACCTGGTCTAAACTTAATACTGGGCTAATTCACAGCATGTATTTATTATTATTTTTTCCTTAATGTTAGACCTGCTCATTGAGGGTCCTTCCATCACCTTCAATGCTTCAACATCGCATTACAGAGATCAACCAACAAAAGGAAGAACTAAAGATCGAGGTGAGAATTAAATTATTTGAAATTACCCGTGGCAAAAATAAAAACCCATCATCCTAAAACAGTTTGAAGCACTAAATAGTTTAAACAATTGGCTTCAGAAGCAGACTTTTTAAACTTTAAAATCCTTTTAAATTTTTTAAAGGATTTTAAAACTTCTCAGTGGTGTTTTTATATGACAAACCGAATGTAGCTTTTCCGGCATTTTTAATTGTTAAAATCCCCCGTGTCGCTGACGCTCCATTTGGCATTTTTCTATTAAATACCACACTGCGTAGGAAAATTACCACGGTTGCACTTTTACCATTGTAGATATGTTATACATTATTAGAAAGCACAGATTTTCCACAATTCAACCAACAAATTAATTTTATGGAAACCACGAGCACCAAAGCACAGTTAATAAATATATCGAATCATAATTTTCTACATATGGTTGATGCTTCCTACCTTTTGAAGAGGTGCTGAGGCCATATTATAAGGCGAACCTACGATTGTTTACATTTGTCCATAAGGGTTGACAGATTAAAAATAATCCAGTATATTCGTAATAAAAACAGTCCATAATGTGAACATTTCCACATAAAGTCAGGTTTTTTTACCATCAAAAAAGTTTGTTTTCCAGAACTAGCAAGTTAGCATTCTGGCTATAAACAAACATCATTTGGTATTTTTGTTTTCCCCACCTGCCAGCCTACCAAACAAAAGTGTCCCCGTAGATTTCTTTGTAGATTTGACTCCGGGACAGCAGGTGATGTATAACAAGCGCTCCCAATCAATCAGAGGCTTACGCACAGATTATGTGCATTGTAGCCATTGGAATTAGCTTTCAAACAAGGCTAGTTTTGGAGTATTGTGCAACCTTGGATATTGGATGGGGACATTAGAAAAATGTATAAGTATATGCTTCAAATATGTTTTGTGTTCATAAAAAAAAAGCTTCAGTGTGATTTTATGGGTGAAATAGTTGTTTAAAAACAATTAACACCAATTGGCATAATTAAGACTTTTTGGATATACTTGGAGACGCTGGGGACATCAGAAGTTAAAAGTCCCATAACTCTGACACTGTTATATCTAGAGGTCTGAAATGTTTTGCAGTTTTTGTTGACATGATGCAGAATAAATGTAATGTAGTTTCACATGCCTGCTATCAAGCATATCTTTATTATTGCTATTCAAAAAAGACATTATTTTCGAGAGAAAAAAAAGCAAAAAACGAGTCATGTTTAAACTGATGCATTTTAGGCTGTGTTTTAGTCACACTATTCTCATTTATATTTTGAGAAACTAGAAGGTGTTACCTTTTAAATATTGTATCATAGATGTTATTTGTCTGTACAGTTCCTTAGTTAATTGCTTTTCGATTTGGGTACGCAAAAAGGTGAGGATTGCTTTAAATTGGGTGCATGTTGACAGGTTTTAAACAGTGTTCTACTGTAGAGTAAACATTAGTAATAAAATCTTGTTTATATTAAAAAGGTTTCTAAAAAATAAAACGACAACCCTATTAGTTTCATCAGAAATTATTATTTGCTTTACTTTTATTGTTTTGATTCAATATATTAAGTTGTCCGACTGACTTCAGTTCAATTATATTTTATTGATCCCCAAAGAGAAATTAAGTCCTACATTGATGTCCTGATCTATCTTAATAAAAATGCGTATTCTAGTTAATGTTGGTAAAGTTAATTTAAAGTGTGCTAGAAATATAGCAGAATGTGAACTGATTCTAGAACTAGTTCTTGTTAAGGTAGATACTGGGAACACTGGGTCATAGATGCTCCAAAACATCAGCTGCTTTATTCCAGAACTCTTTATTAAACAAATGGCTCACAGCTTTTGGACAGACAGAAAAAAAGTCATTGTTAAAGAATGCATACCTCTGAATGGCTCAGCGTCTGGTCGATGTGATTCAGCCTCTTGTCCTTTCAGCTGCAGCTGGAGATCGCCTTGCTGCAAGGAGAGCTGCAGACGGAGAAGAAGCAGCTGCACAGACACACACAGAAGCTACTGGTTTTACAACAAGCCAGAGAGAGAGAGAAGCACAAACAAACTGACAGACATAAGGTAATTATTATTATTATTATTATTATTATTATTATATTATTATTTCATTACTTGAAATAAATGTATTCATTTATTACCCTGTCTGATGTCCTTTATTACAGAGAACCTCAATAAAAGCAGTTAAGGTAAGTTTACAGGATTCCAGAGAAAACAAGTCGGACCAGAAATGAACCATTAACCCCAAAACAAGATCTTGTAAATGATAAAACAACTCCTGTGCAATAATCCTTGGTTTAATGGACTGCTGCACATCTGTTGGAGCAGAAAAGACAGTTGGAGTCTCTGCAAACAAAGTTATGAACTAGCCCAAATGTTTTTTTAGGCTCTGCTTTTAATTTTGCTTTTGCTATGAACGAGAAACTGCTGTACTGTTGCTTTAATATCATGTCTTTTTTTGTCTTCATATGAAGGAGAGAGAGAGTTTGGAGAAGGAGAGGCTCAGGGTAGCGGAGCTGAAGAGGAGGTGTGAGGAAAAAGAGAAGTTGATCCCGACTCAGCCAGAAAGCCAAAGAGAGCAGCTAACTCTGCAGCTGCAGCAGGTGAGCAGATGGCGCCATATCTAATGTCTTCAGCATGTTTGATGGTAATAAAAGGTTTTAAAGCTGCTAATATGATACAAAAAAGGCTCAGGTCTTTTTCTCTGTGAGCGGGAACATTCGAAAAAGTAGGATGGAGATCATTAAATCAGTATCAATGGTGTCCCTTTAGTGGAAAAATGTCTCATCGCTGCTCATTGTGTGACCACAGCTGGAGAGGAATCTTAAAGAAGTGACGATTTGAGTACGACCTTATTTAAAGCTTGTTTGTTTTCATCTCAAAAGGAGAGGATTTAGATACCAGCACAAAAATTCTGAATGTTTATTTTGATGTTTATTTTGATGGTGAATCATTTGTAGAATTGTCTCCAGATTTCCCAACATGGTTATAAAAATCTTCCATATAAAACAAAGCTGCAACTGATTCTTGGGTGTTTTGAATCATTCTGGAACATCTCAAATAAAGGGTGTGTTAGCATTGATGCAGAGTTTGTTTTTCCTCACTACAGTTTATTGTTGAATACCAGTTTAACCTGATGCGTGTATGCTTTAAGAGTTTGGCACATTCTCATACAGAATGAGTATTCCTTTACCGAATGTGTCGGAACAGGATAAGTGATCATTAAGAAAACGGTGTTTGATGACAGGCTTGGTCTTGGCTCATTTTTTCTGTTGAAACATGTCATATTTGATGAAAAGGAAAGCTTTTAAGAACCAGTTTGGCAAAGCCTTCCTTAAAAGAAATTGGCATAAATCTAAAAAAATGTCTGGGTTTAGGACTTTAAAGTCATAGAACCAACACTGTCTTGGAAGCATAAGTAATCTGGCTTTTCTCTCAAAAGTGTGCACATATAAAACATCTTTTTTCAGAAGTCCATAGACTATAACGTCTGCCTACCGCGATTAACCAAGTGAAAAAAATGGTTTTAAGTCTAAAGGTTTTTTTGGCCTCGTTGCTTTTAATTCGTTTATCTCCTGCAAACATTTTTGCACTTCTGTTTTTCTTGTAACCATCGTCAGTAAAGACCAAATCAGTGGAGTGTGTGGTAATACATCCAGTGCTGAGAATCTCTGCAGCTCCTCCAAAGTTACCATGAGACTTTTCTAATCTGTCAGTTTAGGTAGACCTACAATCTGTATCAATGTAGTTTTTAAATTTTTTTTTAATTATTTTTACCTCTGAGAATATATAGCTACTTAATATTGCTGTAAAAGTTGCAACAAGTTTCTCTTCAAATTACCTGATGTGTCTCCTTATCTTCGCTAATGTTTCCTTGGAAACTTTTGATCCCAAACAAAACAACTGTTAACAAAATAGATTTTTGTTTTAAATCTAATGAGTCAACGACTTATTTTACCTACTCCTTTTTATTTACTGTTGTCAAATTCTATGTGACATTTCCTGTGTTTCATTTCCCTACATACTGTAGGTTGGTGTCTTCCTTATTTTTTTCTTTTAATTCCCACTATTCTCCCCAGGAAATAGACTACATCCAACAATTTTTAACCTTTTTACAGGAAAAGGAGGCGATGGAAGCGGCCATGCGGGCTTTTGAGGACTGGGAGTTTCGTGTTTTAGAAGAAGAAAGTGGGATTGGTGACGAGGATGAGGACAGAGACAGAAAACCGAAGGAGGGAGGGAGTGAGGGGGAGACTGAGAAGGAGATCTCCAGACAGCAGCGTGTGGTCAACATGGCGCAGGTGATCAATTGTTCCTCATGTGGGAGTATTTCAGAGAATTTCACAATTGCTCCATGTGTGTGTCAGTGTTACACCCTGCTTGCAGCTTATCAGTGAGTCATGTCCCTGTTAATCCTAGCATAAATTCTCTCTTAGTGCTGACCCAGGATTTTAGATGAATAAATAAGACAAAGGGACAAGATGATAATACAGATCTAAAATCCAGTACCATCATGAGACCTTAAAACCAAAACGCTACTTTCCAGTTTAAAAACTTAAGATTTTTCTTTTTTCTTTTCTGGCTGAAATATTTCCCTGCAGCTGAATTGAATCAGCTTGACATTAAAAATAAGCATAAGGCAGATCAGAGACTTGACTTCAAAGTTACTAACTTGTGCTCCTCCTTCAATAATCACAGCGTTGCTGGCTTTGCTCTTCTGTACATTTGGTCAAATAAAACTTTTACTCAGCAGCCAGATAGATCACTTTTATCCACAAAAACACTAAGACAATACAGAACCTGTTGGAAAAAGTTTATAGACATTTGTATATTTCCTTCTAGAGCCCAGTTAAAGGGATGTTGGAAGTTTAAACTTGACCCCCTCCACCGTAAGCCCTTACCACCAAGCATCACCCGTATTCTGTTACTTGAGTCTGTATAGGGAGCTTAATGACATCATAGGCCACCATGAGAGAAAAACAGCTGAGGATGGAGGACAATAAAGAGGATAAAACGAATCCAGATTAAGAAATATTTGAAGCGAGAGCAGTTTGTTTTGTGATATAAAGCCCTGATTCACTTCATTCTGTATTTAACATTCACTTATCTTCTTAATAACAGTTAATCTTATTCCTTAGATCCAAATGTGCTCTTTCTTTTAGATATACAGTCCATTGAACAACTAATAGGATAGGTTTGGATAAGTTTGGGGATGAGTTTGGATAGGATAAGTTTGTCTGTCACTTTAAAACACGTTCCTCAGTAGTTTTGCACACAGAATGAGTCATGCTTATTATGAGGCAGTAAAACTCTTCATATGATAATTTTTTTATGCTAACTGAAGAGGCAGGTTGACACTTGAGTCCCAGTTTGACAAATGAAGGGAGCATCTGTTGAAGAACTGGCACACGATTTGTTTTTTATATTTATAGACTTTAAAAAGTGTTCTTTTAGCTGTCACATTAACAAGTACAAGTTGTATTAAACCCATTTTGATTTCTACGGTTAATACATTAATACATTTTTACTATTTTAATGCGTTATCAATAGTTTACAGCTCCACAAATCTTTCTGCAGTGAAATGGTTCTTCTATTTTACTTTTTTCCAAACATCTTTTTTTTCTAGATCTTTAGCTTTACATGATAAACAGACATCCCCAAGCCTTTTATGCTTAAAGTACAAAGGACACAGATGTTCAATCTATAATGTGAGTAGAAAATATTGACATCATCATCCATTGTTACCTATAAAGTGAACATTGTGTCACATGTGTAGTTCTTGCACTTAAACTATAAATTACATAGTTTTCCACCAATTCATAAAATTATGACTTCATTAAATAAATAAAGGTTATACTTTTATACTGTATGTTGTTAGTTGAGAATTGCAGTCTGCTCTCCAGCTCCCCCTTTCTTTTATAAGTTTAATATCTGCTTGTATTTCTAGAACGACTCGCTCATGACAGTTTATTATTAACATGTGCTATAATATCTGTCACAAAGAAAAAAATTAAATTTAGTTTAAATTAAGAGATAAAATAGATTTTAGATTTTCGTTTTTTCTTAACGGATAAGCATTGGTCTGAGATTTTAAAAATGGATAATTTGAACAAAAACTTTGCATTGTTCCTGATGTTAATACAACATACCATTAATGGGTGTTATGAAAGAAAAAAAACACTTAGAACTGATGCAGAATAGATGGATGCAACTATTATTCTGGGATATAAAATTGGATTTTCAATATTCCTATAAAAAAGGCATATTTGGTGACAATGATGCCGAGTTGTTCTGCAGTTGGTTTCAGTATGCTGTTAAAGACGGGGTTTGGGGTGGCAATTAAAAATAAATGTATGCCAGTCCAAACTCATGGTCATTACTCTTTGAATTTCCAGGAACGAGTTCAGCAATTGGAGAAACAGTTGAAAGAGATGGAGAAAGAGAAAGAAAGGGAGATGAATGCATTGAAGAAGGAGAAGAGAGATCTCATCCACGCAACTCAAATGGTACGACACATTATGGATGTATTGGATTTGACGCAGTGTAGGTTGTTATTCTGAAAAGTGTTTTTAATTGTCTTTGTTCAAACTGTGACATAGATTCCACTAAAAAACTGCATTGAACAATCTTTTCTTATAGATTCATGTTCTTGTTAGTATTGATTTACAATTACAGGAGGAGAATATGAATAACTTTAAATATTAGAACTAATGCAGGCATAATGCTGCATATAGCTATATGTCGCTTTCTTGCTCTTTTACAGACTGCTTGGTTTTGTTTTTCATTCTTTGGTTTTAGTTTTTAAGCTGATTTTCATATAGCAAAAGCGGTTTTTGCTGAAGTGTTAACATTTAAGGTACAATGCATTTTTTTGAGTTGAGCCAAAGCCTGCAATACTTGGTGTAAATCAATTCTAAAGAGAGCAAAGGTTTATTAAATGTCCACTATCCTTGAAACAAGCTGGCATTCAGTTATTAATATCCACTCTGCAATGTTCTCTGGCCTAAATGCCCTCAAGGGCCATGTTCTTCCTAAGCTCTGCTGTGATAAAATCCTTTGATACATTTGAAATGTGGCACACCTGTATGCACAATTTATTTTTATTGAAAGGTATTCACTTTCCATTAAATACATGGGTTCAGTTTAGAATATGAATATATGTTCATAGATTTAAATAACTGAACTCTGTCCTGACATCTTGGACAATGAACCTCGTGCAGCCAGAGGAGTCAGATACTCTGCAAAAGGAAAACAAAAAAGAGAAGAAGGCCTTTGCTCTTATTACAACCTGTCTTCTCCTTTTTATCCTTATCAGAGTAAGCTAGTTGGAAAAAATGTACAGGGTTTTTATGACTTAATTAGAAAGCAATATGAATATAATGTCCTGGTTAAACTGTCTTTTGCTATTTATTGCCGCTATATAAATAAACTGAATTAAATCAACAGATAATTTGCTTCTGGTAAATATGTTTGCAGATCAGCTAATAACCTAAGCTTGATCACTCATCTACAGTATTAACTACGATCATTTCTGAAAAACACAATCCGTATGTTGGAGTTTTTCTCTTGGGTCCAAGAGAAGCTTGTTATGATTCCTCCTCTCCTTATCTGCATCTATATTCTCTCCCCTTTAGGTAAAAACAGAGGAACTGTATGTGAAAGGTCTTTTGGGCATATCAGAGATTAGTTACTCGGATTTGTATTCGATCCCTTTGACCTAAAAGCACCCCTTTGCATTTGGGTTACCTGCTTTGCATCAGGATGCATTTTTGACCCAGTTTTGAATACATGTTGGACGTTGAACAACCAGTCTAGTTTCTTTTGTTTTCAAGTCTGAATCCTTCATAACAAAACAATATTTCTATAATCTGCAGTTTATTGTTACTTATAAACGTTTATCATTTCAAAGCATGTTATTTACTCAGTAGTTGGACTAAGTTTGGACTTGATCCCTTTGGAATCGGCTTTCAAGAAATGACAGCATCAGTTACGATGAGAATGAGATAAGATCTCAGAGAGGAAAAAACAAATCAAGGAATATGTGCAAGCCAGTGAGTGCAGTTAAAATTGGAGAGAGAGAACTAGGGAGGAGGGGATGAGAGGAGGGTAAGGACAGAGGGAGGAGTAAGCAACACGAGGGTGTTTGCTGTGGTTGTATGTGTGTAGGTTTAAGCGTGTGTGGATGTGTGAGACTGAAGGAACCAAGCCGGGAGAAGTTTTCCATCCATTCAGCGAAGGGTAAGCAAAAAAGATGAACACAAAGGGATCTCTAGATGGAGGGAAATTAAAACTTGAAGACTGGTTAATAATGTAGGTGAAAGCAGGAGAGAAAGGAGGATGGGATGACAGAAGGGAGTGGCATTGTAGAGGAGGAGAAGAATGAGACATTGTTTGAACAATTAACTGGATGTTTGCAGGATGTTCCTGATTTCTGAGATATTTGTTCTTAACTGTTAACATTTTTGTGGCTGTCGGGAGCTTAGCAGCTCGTAAAGTAGCACATGCATGAGGAGGTAATCTGATTGGATCACACTGGAATGGGACATAGAAAACATTCTTCCAGATTTTTTTTGTTTTTGCTTAAAGTGGAAAAGGATCTCTTAAATGCTATCAACACATGTCTTTACACCATGCTTGTGTAAAGAGCTGAGGGAGGTCAACAGGAGTTAAAGGGTGCACTTAATGTAGCCACTGAATCGCTCATGTGTTTGTGACTCAAGCAGGGCGGGAGGGTTTGCGGAGAAGACTCGGTGGCCGTGATAACTTTCTGCTTTTATTCTAATTGTGACCTCATCCATATTGGATTTATTCCCACAGTTTAATTATCAGGCATTTTTTATCACATGTGGTTTGTCTAACTTTTCATGACAATCTGTTTTCAACTTTAACCTCATTGCTCCAGTTTGTTCAAGCAGACATTTTTTGTAGTAACTGTCCATCTCATACGGTACTGAGTTTCAAAACTGAATCTGGTCCAACAGGTTCCTAAGGAGAAGAAGCCGCTTACTGATTGGTCCAACTTCACTGGCTCAGCTCCTTGCATGATGTCACTCTCTCCTTTGACGGTTCACAAGCCTCCACAGGTGTGCATTTGGTCAAGTCATTGTTGATTAATCTGCCTTGTGCAATGGTACAGTTCACCCATGAAACAAATGTAAAGTTTTAAAAGGAGGGACGATTACTGGTCATCCTAAAATTGTGGGAATCTCCAGCGACATCTCTCAACGGGACAATGTGTTAGTCATACTTCAAAGAATATACATTGGGAGTGGGCATAAGTTCAATATGTTAAGCTAATTTCAAAACTCTTTTGATCCCAGATGGATCTATAGTCCCTGTTGTTTGAAGTGAACTGCTCCTTTGAGTTGCTCCGATATAACAGACGGAACCTCAAAGATGAGAATTTCAGTCCAAACTTGCAGTGCGTCCTGAAAATGTTCATATTGTTGAACTTTTTTGTCAAACTTCTGTGTGTTTTACGTTGTGAACCCACTGATTGTTCAGCGCTCTCTTGTTTTAGGAACCCTCCAAAGAAGCCGCCAGTTTGCCGAGAAGACGAAGTTCTCATCGCAGCAACAGATTTTCTGACAGGCCGCTTTCAGTGCAGGGTGAGTTATTAGCAGTCCTTTCTGTCTAGTGTTGCTCTTCTGATGGCTCACCCTTTTGTAGTACCAAACAATCAACGTTGTTTGTGCTCATGTTCTCATTTTGTCTGTTTGCTTTCTTCCTTACCTTTTATTCAAATCGAAGGTGTGTCAAGTTGCTTGGTTGCTGTTACGACGAAGAATCGAATTTCCTCGTGCAGACTAAATGACATGTAGAAGCAACAGCATTTTTAAGCCTTAAAATCCTCTCAGTAGTATCTCTTCCTATACAAACATATAAAGCTTAAGTAGCTTAAACCATAAAGTCATGCCAGTTTTGTCGACTATTTTTTTTTTCTTCATTGTTCTAATTGGAAATTTTCAGCTGAGTTTCGAGGGATCACTGCAAAAAATATTTATTTGATTTCCTAAATAAAACTGTACACAAAGCTTTCCTAAGCTGTGTTTCTTTGCTTCTTTCCATTATCAGGTTTGGTGAGGACTCTTCCTGACAGCCAAAGCACAGAGGCTTACACGTCTCCCATCATCTCCCACAGACTCAGCAACGGCCACAGACCAGAGAGCAGCAACGGTGGCGCGCTGCTCTCTCCATGCAACAGCGAAGCAAGCTCTCGCGCTGTAAGGTGAGTTTCATCAGAGCACAGGAATCTCTGGATGGAAAAGCACCTCTGTAGCACTTGTTTAACATGGAAATAAATAATTGATGTATCTCGCTTTTAAAACTTGGGGACACTAATCTTATGTGCAATGGTTGTATTAATGCAGAGAGAATGAAAGAAGGTGTTTTAAAATTTGGCTTTTAAATGCATTTAAAACTTAAATCATATAAGCTATGCTATCAGCAGGACTGTATATATTATGAGACATGAACAAAAAAGCATGATAAAGATATAAATTAGTATTAACACACATTTTTTGGTCTTTTTCCTCTCAATGTCGACACCACTAGCTTAGATTCAGAATCTTGGCAAATATAGCAGTTTTGGTATTAAGGGCAGTGAAAGTCCACAGTCTAAATATATTATTGGTATGCAGAATTTGGAAACATTTCAAAAATAATATCCAACCAAATTCTGTGTCCAAGCAGCCCTTTAGGAGTGTGATTTTAGACATGTTGAAATGTTTCCAGACATGTTGTTTAGACGTGTTACAATAACAACTATGTAGCTCGAGCTTTCAGCTGATGTCAAGATTAGAAACATTCTGATGCTAAAGCAACCGGTGGCGTCACAACGCTATAATGCTAAGTATGTGGACGTTTACGTTAAAGCTGTTTGATAATGAAGCAATAATCACTATGAGCTTTATTGGAAACATGGGAATTTAGGGCTCATTTATAATGTTTGCAGTTGGTAAATTTCTATATACAATTAGCCAGTTTGAATAAATCACAGTTGGATTAGATAAAAGCTAAACTAACATTTTCTGCAATGTTTTATAGATTGATCATTTCTTTGTGGGGCAATATCAATACCACTCCATGGTACACCTTATATAATACTGACTCTTTTGCTTGACTTTATCAGATAGTAAATTGTGATGTTTTATGTTCCTCATCTCTGCAGCCCGTGCCATTTGGATCTTGCAGAAATTGAGAGGAAGCTGAAGGAAGCCAAAGCAGAAAGAGAGAGGCTTCTCAGAGAGAGAGTAGGTCGCCTGCCGTGGGAAACACTGGCTAATTGTCAGTGCCACACTACATTAGACATGGTCTGGGTATAACTGACACCAGCTCAGCTAGTGTGTATTTGTCCAAATAAACAAAGAGCAGATGTTTGCTTTTGCCTGTAAGGGAAAACTTTTAACTGCCATAACTGGAAGGCTTAAGCTTAAGCTCCTAATCAATGTTTTTTTTGCTCTTAAAATAGTCATTTTAATGTGTTTTCTATAATAAATGTGCACACAGGCAGAAAGGCAGCAGTTGTTGTTGGAAGAGAGAAGCCAAAGAGAACTGAACTCCTCCAGAGAAGATCCACTAGAACCGGAAACCCAACAGAGACCAGAGCCAAAAGCAAATAAATCAATAAGATCATTTTCATCTCCAAGTTCAGAGGTATAAATAAATGACAAACTCTTAATGTATGAAAGCATGATTTCATCCTGAAATTAAGCTGGAAACCTTTGGAAAGTTATGAAATTATAGCTGCAGAACTTAAGAAAGTAGCAGGAGTGTGATGTGATGTATCACTATCAGTGTTTCAATGATCAGTAAATGGCAGAAAAACTCGATGTAATGCAAAGAGTTTTAGGGTCATTGGACTTGATAAGGCAATATATAAATACAGGCCATTTAATCACAGTCCAATTATTATAAGCAAATCAAGCCCATTAGCTGTGTAAATCAGTTTTAATGGGCTTAGATGTTGACCTTTTCTCATGATCATTTATCTCCATAAAATTGTTCTCTGCTTTAATGGGTTATTTTACTTGTTCTAATACTAAGTGATTTAAATCCAAAATAAATCAAATTTAATTTCTATAAAAGCTAAATTTTACTGCGTTGTCAAAAAGCAGTAGAGACGTGTTCAATTAAAAAAGGGGCAGAGGTTTTCTGAGGCACTGTTTGGTAATTTGAGCAGATCTGTTATAGCTTATGTTTACTTTTATTTTTATTTTTTACAACATATCTTTCTATCAGCAGTGTCTTTTTTGTAAAAGTTGTTTTAATTTTCTCAAGTCCTGATTAGAACTGCTTGCGATTGTATTTTTCATCATGTGGTCACAGAGAGATCCTTTTTTGATTCTCAAAAATAAGTGTACTTGTTTCAAAAATGCTTCTGAATTCTAGCCGTAGTTTCCATGGAAAATGCATTATTTAGAGGCTGACTTAAGCTCCACTTGTTCCATTAGAAACGCAGCCTGCCCCTTTTCCTGACTCCAAACTTTGACCTTCGGGCCCATGTGGAGTCGTTGGGTCATGGGGTTGCCAGCTGCAAGGATCTCCGACTCACAGCTCGACGGTGTGCAGGCTTTCTGACGAAACGAGGAGGAAGGGTCAAGACATGGAAGAAGAGATGGTTCCTGTTTGACACAGACCACAGGAGGCTGGCTTACTATACAGGTTAGACTGGCTTGTAAAGCTGTGTGTGTGAATGTGCTTATTGACTTTGCATTTGTGTGTTTGCATGAATAAAAAGAGTTCTGTGTGCCACACAATTTGAGCTCAGTGAAGGGAGGCCATTGTTGTAAAAATACATGACCGATTGCTGAGCATATTGTAAGGTCTGTAGTGGTTTCCTACAAAAGTGTTTCAACCCAAGAACCTTTTTGACATTTAGTCACATTACAAACATCTTTTTAGGGTTATTAACTGTGTTTTGTATTTTGTTGATTGAACAACATACAATGGAGCCTTGTTGATCGACTGAAGGCAATTTTATTTTAACAAAACCCTAAAATGTGTCACATTCTCATACATGCACTTGAATTTACACCCCCTTTACTTTGATGCCCCTAAATAAAACCCAGTGCAGCTAATTTCTGTCAGATTAAATTCCAAACCTGCAGTATGTGTTTTTATTATAAGTGTGCATAAAACTTTTCTTCGAAGACATCAAATGTTGGAAAAACATTGGCGAACAGCATCATAATGAATAAGAAGAAAGACAACAGATATTGAGACATATAGTTGGAAATTAAGGGTTCCATAGACCCACAGCTCAGGTCGGAGCTCAGAGGGACTCGAAGAAGAAGCCTGGTCAGATGACACTTAAAAATATGCTATATGGCAGTAAAAGGCACTTTAGGTCACCATGTGGGTACTATCCCCACACTGAAAAAAGAAGGCAGCTGCATTATCCATTTCTTCGGCAGGAACAGAAAAGCTGATCCCAGTTGACAGAATGATAAAGATAAAGCTGTTATTGGCTCCTGAAGACTTGAGACTGAACTGGAGCACCACCTTCCACCTGGAGCACCACCTTCCACCATGAATATTAAACTCTAACTCACAGTACAGCTACAATGGAAAAACCCACAGTTTCTCGTTACTTTGTGTAATGGTTGGACCAGCTATTGACACACATTTCTTGGCCAGTCTAAAGCTGCCATATCATAATAAAAGAAAAAATGTTGTACTGATTAGTTATTTATTTATTTTCAATATATTGTTTATTTACTGACTGAATTAATGTATAAGTAAACTATAAAAAACAGCCACAATTCTACATGAAATTCAGCCCTTTTGTTTTTTTTAAAGATTCTTAACGCTCGCGGCCCTCCCCTCACAGAGTTGATCAACCTGACAGGTGTTGGGGAGGCCACTGAGTTTTAACCTGTGGAAATGGATAATAAACCACAACAAAGGAATAGTGGATGCAGAGAAGCTTAGGGAGAAAAACAGCTCCAGTGCCTTAAGAGGATGCAGAAAATATGGCCAAAACATCTATATTTTTTGGCCATTTGGCAAAACATTAACCAGCACATTCGGCCTGAGAGAATCTGCACTACACCTTTAGTCCAGTAGGTGGCGGTAATAAGAACACACAACTGGTTCTCCCTTTATCTCTAGTGCTGATCAACTATAAAGAAATGTTTTAGCATAAAGTTTATTTGATATTTGACTTTTTTTATAAATCTGCATCTGGAAAAAGTTTCTTTATAACTGTGTGACTCATTTAAAATAATTATAAAAAAAACTAAATAACACTGTTATTTTTCTTTTATGATAACTAACTAAATCTCAGATATCTACAGCCCAATCAGAACCGTTTTATTCAAATGTCATTAATGGAAGTTGGTCCACATATAAAAGAATTTAATATATTGAGTTTTTCAGCAAATATTATATCAAGTAGAGGATGACAGTGGAGAGTTGGCTCAGCGATGGAAGGATCCCCACAAACTGATAGACATCAGTCTGCAGTTTTCTACTCCTCATTTGTTTTTCAATTCATTGAAATTTTTGAAACAACCAAGCATGCACATATATCCAGTGCAAAGTACCAAGGCCTTTTGCTGGTTATGGTCCAGTTCTGCTTTTTGTTGCTCCTCAATATAAATCCGTAAAGTACATCTATTTTTATGGTTTTTAACACACAAAAAAATTCAAGGTTTAAGGGAAGTTAGTACTTTAAAAAGACACTAATAATTTTAAATATTTGTGTAGATTGTATTTTTTTAATCTTGACTCTCCTTTATCTGCAGACTGTGACGAGAGGAAGCTAAAGGGAGTCATGTACTTTCAGGCCATTGAAGAAGTTTACTATGACCATCTACGAACAGCTACCTCTGTGAGTTTTTTTGTGCTTTAACAACCTGGATTTGATTGAACTGACACAGTTTGTGAGTTTTCTCATTTGGCTGCTCCAAGTCAGTAGAATTACATTTAAAGTCTGTAAATGTAGTCCAAACCAGGCCACTGGCAACAAACCCTCTTCTACTGAAAACATATTTTCTTGTTTTAATCCCAGAGTGACCTACAAAATACTTGCATAATCTTTTAGAAAAATGTGTTCTCGGAACCACAGCAATGGGCTTAGAAAAATATTTACAGTATTGTGAGCCGAGAAGATTTTTTTTTTTTTTTTATTAGTTTGAGGTTTTATAAAATGTATTCTACTTGCAGAACTGATGCATTTTATTAGAATAAAAACAAATTTCTATACAAAACAAGAGCCTGCATTAAAATATGTAGTATTGTTTGATGTACAATGGATTTTTACCATAAAAAACTACATGATATAATGCTGCAAAGCGGTTTAATTTAAAGTAAGCCTTGGATTTGAAGTCAGTTCTACCTATTAAGATCTAATCCAAAAGCTTTTTGCTAGTCTACATTAGCACAGCTGGTTGTTTTTAAAGCAACATACTTCACTGTCATCTTTGAGAATTCTGAGTACAGATGTTTTTCATACTTTAGGTAAGCAGACAATCAGGATTTTCTTGCTTCGGTTTCGATTTCAGATTCTTGTGTGCACTGGGTTGTAAAATTTGGTTTAATTAATGTTTTTGTGTTTTTTTTTAAAGCCTTTCTATGGTGGTAAACTTATAAGCAACGCTACCAAAGACCTGATTCCTAATATCTCTGTCTTCTTCTTTTCAGTCTCCTCGACCTAGCCTTACATTCTGCGTGAAGACGTACGATCGCCTGTTCTTCCTGGTGGCCTCCAACGCCGTGTCCATGCGGATCTGGATGGACGTCATAGTCACTGCTACAGACGAGCACAGCCGCTATTGACCTCTAGCTGTCTGCAAAGTGAAGCTACTGAAAAGACTTTTCTATGGTTTATGTTCCCCTTTTCTTTCTGGATAGCATATTTGCTAGAAATTTGCCTTGAGTGATTCAGAAAACTGTGAATAATCACTCAGAGGTGCAGCAGTTCAGATGAGGAGGAATATGTTACTGATAGAGGTTCATCAGCTGCTGTGCAGAACATGGATCTTTGACAGACTCACTCATGGTGACTCAGCAGTCTGTTACATGGAGGGTTTACACATGGACCTTGTTCTCCCCCTGCTGGTTAGATTCCAGCATTACAGGAGTAACGCACACTACACAGTGATGCACAGTGAAACAATAAAACCACCGCCTGCACCTATAAGTCATTCACTCTCATAAGCCACTACTCTTAATGTGTTCTCTTTGATATATCAATCTCGTGCCTTTGTTTTCAAAGAAATTTTAAATATTATTTATTTTGTTCAGGTTTATATGGCTTTGGTTTGCTTATCAATAAAACTGTACCCTGATATTATGTCAACACTAAATGTTTGTTCTTAAAAAAACCTCCTGTGTTTATAATTGTTGAAGTTTCCTTGGTAATGATGAGACCAATTCCAAGCTGTACCCTAACAATACTTTACTGATATGTTAACTTTTAAGAACCTGTAATATTTCCTCATAGATATTGCAGATAACCTACTACCAGATATTATTAGATCTTGTAAATTATCTGTAATTTCTTTAGCTCCACGTAATTCTTTACAGGTTCTTTTTTCATAACTCCATCCAAAAAGTGAAATCAAAATATAGTATTTCAGAAAATGTGAAAATTGTAAAAATCAGCTATTGACTCGAAACATCTAGAAAGGCCTTTAAATGGTCTGTCAGTCTCGTTCTGTCAGCTACACAATCATATGACTGACTTGACATAACGGATGTCCAAAAGACGACCATTGACACTTGCACAAGGAAAGCTAGACATAAAAGGTTGTTGCTAAAGAGGCCGGCTGCTGACAGAGCTCTGTGTCTGAGCACAATAATAAAGAGATCCAGGGAAGGAAAAGATGTGGTAGAAAAGTGTACAAGCTATAAGGATAACTGCACCCTGGAAAGGATTGTATAAAAAGACGCATTCAAAAAATGTGGGAGAGCTTATCAAACAGTGGATTACAGCTTGAGTCTGTGCCTCAAAGAGCAACATGCACAGACATATGCAAGACATGGGTTTCTGCTCTCACAGTTCTTGTGTTAAGCTGTGGTTGAAGAAGACTGCATTGGATGGGTTAAAGGAAAAAAAGGACATAACTTCCTGCTGTGTGATCCAAAGTTATGTTGTCTGATGAAAATAAATGTAGCATTTCCTATGTCCTTTGGGAATTAAAGTCCCTGAATCTGGGAAAGAGAGAAGCACAGAACATATGCTGTATGAGGTCCAGTGTTAAGTTTCCACAGTCAGTCATTGTTTGGGTTTCATGTCATCTGCTGGTGTTGGTCCGTTGTGTTTTCTGATATCCAAGGTCAACGGAACCTTCAGCAGGAAGTTTTAGAGCAGCTCATGATCCCTGCTGCTCACTAACTTTATGGAGATGCAGATTTCATTCTCCTGTGCGATTTGGCACCTGTACACAGTGCCGCAGCTGCCAGTACCTGGTTTTAGCACCGTGGTATTCCTATTCATAATGGCCAACAAAGTCACCTGACCTAAACCTCATAGAAAATCTATGGTGTATTGAAAAGAGCCTACAATGAGGCGCAGAATCACGCCCAGAATCATCTCCATATGTCTCAGTTGGTCAATAACTTTATTGGTAATCCTTCTTTTGTATTGGATTTTTAAAACATTCCAGTTTTCTGTGACACTGAAATCTGAGTTTTTATTAGTTGTCTGTTATATTCACCTCAGTTGAAATATATAAACACTTGAAATCAATCACCTTGTTTGTAATTAATTAATAGAACATACAAGTTTCAGTTTTTGATTATAATTACTGAAATAAATCAACTTTTTTATTATATTCTAATCATACACATCAGAGTATTTTTACTTGGTGCTTTATTAGGCACACCTTGATAGTGATTTGGTGATTACAGAGCTATATGTGAGACCCCATGAGACAAAATCTTAACTTTTTCTGACATGCCTACATAAACTTTCACAGACTCACAACTATTCACTAGCATAAAGACAACCAAACCCTCTCACGAATGACACTATAATCTCACTGTTTCATACAAACACCAACAAACTCTCTGATATGTACAATTAAATTCTCCAAGCTATGCAATTAAACTTGTCATTTTATATCTAAGTAGATTGTGGTAGTTAACTACAAACTAGCTTTAACTAGCTGTTTTAAGAATTGCTCTGGCCAGCACACTGCAAATTTCACAAAAAGCTGCTGAAGATGAATGAAATAAAGAAAACAAGACCTCCCAACATTATAAAGCCATGATAATTTATTTTACTTCAGATTTGAGATTTTTAATACCAAATTCAATTGAGATTCAATTTTTAAGTGGCTCTGCCTGTGATGCAAAATGAAACTGCAGATAAATGTAATTGTTATGATAAATTCCTCTTGCTGAAATAAAGTCTGGCAGTTTTCCTCTGAGGCTGGGAACACACTCTCCTCCTGCATACTCACTCTGAATGTCCCTCAGACTTCCAAGTTGTACTCAGGACCTCAATACTTTCCTCTTGGCCATACCTGCAGCTTTTCTCAGTAATTCATTACACTGCAAAATTGTGTCGCATACCCAGCTTTGATTCTGTTCTCCATTTCAGATTTCTAAAAACCTTTAAGTCTGAACTGCATCCTCCAGAAAAAAAATAGTAATGAAATAAACAATTAGAACTGTTTCCTGTGTCAGACTGGTTTTCTGCATATGGTCATGGAAGTTCCCCAGACTGTGTCAGTAATGGAAACCATCTTTTCATTGAGGAAAAGGCTGATTTATTTAACTAATGTAGTTTGTTGTTTAGAAATGATTTCATTAATTGTCATAACTGAAACTCACACACTGTAAAAAGCTATAAAAATAATGCAGTTTTTGGCATGTACTTAATCATATTTTGATACTTTAGCAATTGGTTCATGTCCTATCCTGCTAACATTACATGATTATGTTAATGTGAATATGATTAGATAGATGCCAAAACTGGTTGAATTATGTTCTTTCAGTGTAAATGTTGGTTTCGTTTTATGTAGTTGAACACAGACATTTGTTGTTAAAGCATGTTTCCTAGCAGGCTTGTGATTTTCTGTGCTCTTCTTTGTGTAAAGGTTGATTGGTTTTATGTGGTATGGTAAGTAAGTAAGGTATGGAAAGTAGACACAGAAATGTATTTATAAAATGTGTTGTTTCCTAGCAAGCTTGACATTTCCTGTGCTGTTTTTTTTTTGTGTGTGTAAAACTTGATTTTTAGTGAGTGAATGAGCCTGGGGGTTCAATTTCTAAGAAATTGTCAAACCAAAACTATTTGGTACTAGTAATTCTCACTATCAGCTGCTCAGCTGGTAGAAAAATAATTGATTCAGCAGAATTTTACCTCGCAATGTGAGTAATGTTTTTGAAATCGAAAGTCATTGCAGGCCATCACGCAGAAATCACCTTATACTTGTTTTTTTTGTTTTATCTAACTATACCTCTATATTTGGTGGTGTTGTATACTCCAAACCCATGCATCAATTATCTTGACTGGACAGAAGCATGTAGAGAACTTGCTAGAAATCAAAACAGCATAAACACCGATAGGTTACTACAGTTCTTACCAAAATTAGGGTTCTGACACACTTTTTCTTGATACAGTTCACTTGTTTTGAATGCAGGTTTTTGCTTTTACAGCAAAATTATTCTCATATGAAGAGATAAATGAAACATTTCTGATTAAATCTATATATTTTTCCTAACTGGCCATTAAGTTTTGAGATAAGGTATTAAGTATCAAGGTGACTCTGATAAATTGAGGAAGAGGTAAGAGATACTCATACTCCGAGTATTTTAATTAATTTCCTGCTTTTTTACTATAGCTGATGCGAGTTGAAAAGTTTTCTTTCTCATACATGCAAGCTCTGGGGTTTTATCCTCTCTAATTGGTAAAACTTTAATATTTCCTCTTAACTGTATTGTCAGATAACTGTTGTTTGCATTTACATGTTTTGATATACTCTCTCTTTGTGCTGTCTTTCTGTAGGTCAGTATGACGATATGCAGTATGATACTCTGATATTCAATGAATCAGAATATTATGAATCATTTATTTATCTTATTTTCTAATTTCTCAAAGAAAAAAAAAACATTCTTATTACAGAATGGTATGTGTAATTCATGCTTTTTATGAAAGGTACTTTTAATCTGACAAGCCCCAGAGAGCATTGGGAATCAGGATCCAACAGAAATATAAGTAAACAGTAATTTGACTGCCAGCTTTTGAACTGGGTATTTTTTTTCCCTCCAGTTTCTCTTTGTGAGTTTTTTTTAGTACTATTTCCCTAATTAGCAGAAATTTAATGATTAAACTGCAATTTTTAATGTATTCCTCATAAAACAAATGTCAGATTCATTTATCATTGAAAAAATCCCAGCTTTGAATAAACTTTGGCAGCAAGAGGAGGCAGCATGAAAACCCTGTTGTTCTCTGATTGCCTGTCTCCATTAGCACATCTGGCAACAGCTGCATGTCTCATCCAGACACGCCATCAGTCTGGCAGGATTCGTCTGTGGGTTTGGAATCACTGAAACCTTTAGGCTGGTAAATCTCTGAACTTGTTTTGGTTTTAACTTCTACTTAATACTTATAATCTAGTCCATTTTTGATTTATGTATCTCTTACTCAGTAGTAAAGTGAACTTTCATTTGTCTCTTCTTTTCTTTTACAGAAAAGTCTGTTTATACGCAGTACCACCAAAATTAAGGTAGGATTTATCATGATTCCTAAAGTAATGTTTGTATTATTCTAATTTTCATGTTTATAGAAAAACAATTTAATAGTGTAAGATTGAGGGAAAGCAGTTTTTCTGCCACATATCTGCCAAGTAAAACACTGTTAGAATTGGCTTTGCTTAATTTATAACTTTAATGCAGAATCATGTTGCTTATTTGTTTTTTTAATAGTTGCAGAGATTGTTACAACCCAGCATGGAAGACATATTTTACCTAGAATGTAACTTTGGGCTTAAAGCCTCCGATTTTCCTGCAGTTTTACAATCTGTGTGTTTTTATTCTATAATAGTTCATCAATATCATACAATATATTCTCTTATCTTTCATATTAGTCTAATGCAAAATGTTAATCCCATTATCTATGTCAAAAATATTTAAGAGTATTTTTTTACTTTTATTTCATTTGGACATAAAAAGATGAAAAATAATGATATTTTATTTATATTCTTTTCCGTCTACTACCTCATTGTAGGATCAGTAACGTGAAAAACAACCATGATGTCTATTGTAAAGCTTCTTTCAATATGTTTTTTATTTCAAGGTAAAAAGTCTTCTATTCAGATTCATTTTAAATAAAGATCATCGTTGTTGAATTTATCTTGATACGGTCATTGTTTTTCCTCAGGCATCCTTTCCCAGCACTGGTCTGTATTAATGCCTCAGACCATCGAGGGGCTGAGTGGATCCTGTCTAATCATCCCATGTACTTTCACGTTGCCCCCTGAATGGGATCAGTACCTGGACCAGTCATGCAAAGCCATATGGAGGAGAGGCAGCTGGAGCCGAACACAGGTGTTTGATTCTAGCCTCACCGGAGCAAGCGTGAGCTTAAATCTCTTGCAGGGAAACTTAACTGGGGTCCTGCGTGACAAAGACTGCACCACCATCTTCAACAACCTGCCATCTAACCACTATGACAACTATTACTTCAGACTGCAATGTGAAAACTCTCTGAAGTTCAACTTTCAAGCAAGCGTCCGTGTCACTACTCAAGGTTTGTTCTGTTCTTCAGTCTGATGGACTCTATCTTTTTGTATGTTATTTACGGCTTTTTGTTATTGTTTTCTCTTCAGATTCTCTCCCCAGGCCTATTATGACTCCATCCAAGCTGGAAGTAGAGGAAGGGACTGAAGTTGTACTGACTTGTTCAGTTGTTGTTCCCTGTCCAACTCTTCCTCCGCTGGTGACATGGACACCCAGTTTAGGAGACACAGAGGAGAATATGGAAGCAAAATCTTTAAACTCTGTTATGCACTTTAACACTTCTCACCTCCACAATGGACAGAAGGTTTCCTGCATTGCTACCTACAACAGACAAGCTGGACACAGTGACCTTGTCTATGAAAGCAGTTTAACAATACAGGTTTTTTGTGAGTATATTTCCTATTTTTATTGCAATTCATTAGAAAATATTTTATCATCATAGAAGTCTAAATATATTAAAAAAAAAAAACATTACAGAGAAAAACTGTTAAACAAAGCACGAAAAAAATGAATAAAATCAGACCACAAAAAAATGTTAAAGACAAACCAGGTCCCAGCTTATCCATTTATTTCTAAGCCATGCATTTCTTTTTTTTATATAATTCAAGGACACTGAAAAAATAGTTTGGGGAGACATTTGGTCGATAAAAAAAAACCTAAAAACTTTTGTTATATTTTACAGAAACAACTTATTAGAACCTGTTCTCTAATGATCAATTTCTGAGACCCTATTGCGGGATAAAGTGTCAAAGGAGCTGAAATAACATTAAGATACAGTACAATAGCTTAGTTTTCCCAGCGTGACCAGAAACTCCAAATGTTTTTAATTTCTGGGATCCTTTACAAACAGACGACTCAGAAAAAATAGCAAAATACAAGAAGTTTTATTCTCAAGTGCTTTTATTTACGTTATCTGTAGTTTAAACTAAGTAAACAATGCTTAAATGTTTTTTGTAGGTCTGTAGGTGTCAGAAAAAATAGCTTTACATCAGAAGTGGCTCAACATGCTGAGGTTGGTTTCTAATTAGTCTAATTAAAACGCTGTTTCAGTGTTTCATATTTGAGCATGTTTTCATCTCTATTTTCAAACCTTAAACATTTATACATATCAGACTTCAGCAGAAAAAATCTACAGTAAGTACTGCCTGTACATTTTAGACTTTTTGAAACCTTTGTTTTAGTTCAAAAAACCTTCTAACAACATGGACCTTAGATTTAGAAAAGTGTGAAAACATCTATGATTAGACTGATGGAATTTGAGCTGGATCATTTCAATCTACACCAAATAGAGAAACTCTAAAAAACACATTTGTAATACTTTTGATAACAATTTTCTTTTATCTTTTTTGGCTAAATAGTCTTTATCAGAGTGGTTCTGTGTGTTAATTTGAGGAACTGGTTTTCTCCTTATGTTTTCTATTTCCCATTTCCCTCGTTCTTCCAGACTCTCCATATAACACATCAGTGAGTAATTCTGGTCCAGTGTTGGAGGGCAGCTTGGTGACTCTGACCTGCAGTGCCAGTGCAAATCCAGAAGTGGATAGCTACACCTGGTACAAAGTCACTGGAGAGCAAGTGGAAGAAGTTGGATCTAAGAGCACTTTTTCAACCATAGCCACAGAAATTGATAGCCATTTTTTCTGCAAAGCCGTTAATGGATATGGAAGCCAGAACTCTTCTATTATCCATATAGATGTGCTGTGTATGTCAGAGCAGACCTTTAAATAGACAATGCATAGTATATTAATAGCCTAAAATGTGAACTGACTCATACTTGTTTCTGATTAGTTTCTCCTAAGGAGACAGCAGTTCTGATCGAGCCAGCTGGTCCGATCCTGGAGGGCAGCTCCGTGTCTCTGCTTTGTAGAAGCCATTCAAACCCACCAGTAATCAATTACACCTGGTACAAAGATGACGAGGTGGATCAGGAGAAAGGATCAAACTTAGTTCTTGATGACATAGATCCCAGTCATAGTGGTGAATATTACTGCTCTGCAAAAAACGACCTTGGAGAAGAAACTTCAGCAAAGATTCAGCTGGATGTTCAGTGTGAGTTTTTTTTTAATGCAAAACAGCAGATGTTGAGTTCCAGTGAAAAAAAAAAACAGTCATATATTGTGAGGATCACGGCTCTACTGTATACCCAGCTGTGATAATCCAAACATGAAGTGGAGCCAAGATTTGTTCACATAAAGTCTGGACCATGACAGTGGACACATTGTCGTGTTGCGTGACAACCGTAGAACCCTCAGTGTGTCAGTGGTCCTTCTAGACTGAGTTCTGTTATGAACGTGTGTTTATCAGTGTACAAACTTATGTGAAGACGTTTTGTTTGGTTGATCTTCTTATCCAGATGTTAATTTTTCTTTTAACCAAAGCGTGGAGTTCAGTAGATTGTTCAATTACTTAGATTTGGTAAGAAACTATTATCAAGTAAAAGCTAATTAAAATGATTTGCATCCCCAAAAAATAACCTAACATTCTACTTTCAATTTAGATTTAATCAAAGAAAAGCTACTGTGTGATCTTTTAATACAGAGCTGTGAAAATAAGTAAACTGTTTCTTTCAGATCCCCCTAAAAACACCAGTGTGTCTGCTGACTCCTCTGGCTCAGTTCCTGACGGCAGCTCGGTGACTCTGACCTGCACCAGCACGGCTAACCCAGCTGTAGCTAAAGTCACCTGGTACCGAGTTGTTGATGGAGAAAAAGAGGTGGTTGCCTTGAGTCAGAACTTCACCTTTAATGTGACCAAACTCTCAGAAGATCTATATTACTGTGAAGCACTAAATATTCACGGATCTCAGTACTCAGAACCTTTCTCTATTGATGTTCTATGTAAGATCAATTTCCCCCACAAAAAATCATCTTTGTTTTTTTCTAGTTTTGTCTCAAATCCAAATAATGTTTTCTTTCATTCCAGATTCTCCAGAGATTTTATCATCTTCCTACTGTGTCAAAATTTTATCGCGGCTTCGATGCACTTGTGATAGTCAGGGTAACCCACCTCCTTCCCTGCTTTGGGAACTGGCTGGAGAACGTGTCAATAACTCAGCTGACATCCCAATACGAGAGATAAATATGGGACAAGGGACGATCAGGAGTGTCATTACCCTGTACAGTCTGAATGAAGACCTGCCCACCTTAGTGTGCCTCAGCAGAAACTTACTGGGCTCTGAGAGTCTGGCTTATAATGTTTCCCTCACTGAAACTCAGCTGGGTGGGACACTACAGAAATCTGCATTCGTAGTTGTTGTATGTGTCATTCAACCGTCTTATTTGTAGTTTCACATGGCCTGTTTTGTATTTTTCAGGTGTTGATGTTATCTCTCTGCTAATCGGCTCAGCAGCTGGAGCTCTGGGGATGATGGTGATATGCCTCCCACTGCTAATATTTTTCTGCAGGTGTTTTTAAATTTTAATTCTTTGATAATTCGTGTTATTATAAATACCCTTCCTTCAACAGGGAAAGCTAACACGCTTTTCTTCAACTTTATAATAGAGTATTCCAGTATAACTATATTTCCTGCACTTTTAATATTTTTCAAGAATTTGTAAATGCTACAAAATTATATAAATAACACACATGTTCCAAATGGGAAGAATTCTGGGAAATACAGGTACTGTATGAAACATAATCTTAAATCTAATAAGATAACATTCTTTTAAAGCATCTAAAAAAAACCTTGTTGCTGCACTTGACTGTAGGGACTGTTATGTGTCAGTATGGAACTTAAAACTAGAGACCTGAAAAATCACAAGCAGGGTTCCTTAAGGCATTCATTCCCACCCAGGGGTCTTCGTACCCCTAGTGGTCTGCGAGCGCATTGCAAGGGGTTAATGAAAATGTTATTTCTCAGGTAATAAAATAAAATAAGGCTGGGATCTGTTCTGCTTTATGAGGACCCAGCTGAAAAATAAAACAAGCTTTTATCAAAAAAAAGCAAGCTGTTCTTATACGCTGGAATTCACCTTCAGCTTTGACACACATAAAACCAGGTAAAGAAACCGTATGGTTGTAGAGAACAGCCTGGTATCATCTTTTTTTTTTTACACTTAAGCTGAACAATTCAGGCTCAGGTGTGAAAACAAAGTAGAAAAAATTGAGTTAGTCTGACAATTTTTATATTTTTTTGTCAATTCATCAAGTTTAAATGTGATGAAAGGGGAGTTTTCTTATTTGAGTTGCAAAGAATAAATTGCCAAAGAATTAAGTGCTCAAGTTAAAGGATTAAATAATACACATTTTTATTACATAATCAATGAATAAACATTCCACCTTCAGACAATCATCAAACCAAAAGGCCCAAGTGGTACGCAAGTCAAAAAAGATTGCATGCATTGCACCTGCATGCTTCCCTTAGATCAGATTATATCAAACAACAATATCAGTTACCATAATTATGCAGATGACGCACAGCTTTACATCTCAATATCACTAGTTGACTATGAACCCATCAAAGCGTTGGCTAGATGCTTAGAACAGATCGATAAATTGATGCAACATAATTTTCTAAAACTGAATAAAAACTAAACTGAGGTAACATCTTCAGACTAACGGATGATAGATCCAGAGTTAGTTCACAGCTTCAGCTACTAAAGCTAGAAACCACTTATTATGGCCAAAATCTTGGTGTCATGATAGACTCAGACCTGAACCTTCAAAGGCACATAAAGGCAGTTTCTAAATCAGCCTTTTACCACCCGAAGAACATTTCCAGAAATAAAGGATTAATGTCCAAAAAGGATCTAGAAAAACTCATTCATGCATTTATCTTTAGTAGAATTGTTTACTGCAACAATATCTTCATAGGTTTGCCTAAAAAGTCCATCAGACAGCTGCAGCTGATACAAAACTCTGCTGCCCATGTTCTCACTAGAACTAAGAAAGTAGAGTACATCAGCCTGGTTCTGAAGTCCTTCCACTGGATCCCTGTTAGAGAACAGACTGTAAAATCCTTCTATTAGTCTATAAATCCCTGAACTGATCAGTACCTCAAAACATAAGAGATTTGTTGTCTGTGTATCAACCTCCCACACCACTCAGTTCTTCTAGTTCAAGCCTAATCTGTACCTAATATTTTCTACTCACTTTACTACCTGCTTTTATCATGTTTCTATCTTTATCATTACTTGTTTTTATTCTCCTTGTATTTTGTCTCGATTTTTACCGTTTAATTCATGTAAAGTGCTTTAAAGTGCCTTGCTCTAAATTGTGAAAGCTTTGCAGACGATGCAGCAATGACTCTGTAACAATAGTACTTGATCTTATGATGGCACTATGTTGACGTCAGAAAAAAAGATTTGTTTTTCAGTACAGTTCAGTTAATTATTTGACCCTATGGGGGTGTTTATGGCCTGTTGAAGAGCTTTACACTTTTAGAGCCCTACTGCTACCCCAACCCTGGAGCCCAACAAGTCACCTTTATATAATATTCTATAAAACTTCCTCTGAAACACATTCTGAAAAACTCTGTTTACAAATGTCTTTATATCCTTAAAATATATATGTATATAACTGTCCTTCTAGTTTGTGTGTGTAAAATAAACTCCATCCCTAAAGAACAGATTGTTTTCAAGCAATGGCGTGTAAAGCTCATTTAACCAGGTTTTCTCTGTTATAGGAAAAGAGAACAAAGCCTTTTATCCAACAAGAAGTTGGTAGAAGCAGGAGAACGCTTAGTCACAAATACGGTGAGTTTAGGATTTTGTAGACATTTACTTTACAATTATACCTTTAGTTACATAAAAAATCAGAATGCTTCCATGTGTCTTAGTGTCAGCAAACTCTGATACAACATCACATTTTATTAAAGTCCAGCCAACTCCTGTTTGTGTTCAAATCAAGCAAATTAAATCACTTTCAACTGTTTGGAGGCATTAAACATTATTGGTCTCATTGTAGGCCAACCCTTCCCCAGAAAATGTGATTTTTGCCAACAAAGCTGTAGAAAAGGATGTGGAAGAAGACAAGGAAGAGCATCTTAACTATGTCTGTGTGGACTTTGCTAAGCTGCAGGCCAGATCAGGAGGTGAGCTTGGGGATGATGCTACCAGAAAAGTATGCTGAAATTCACTCCAAAATCCAGAGAAAATAATGGAGGAGAAGCAAAACAACAAGAACATGCCTCAGACACTCCCTTGGGACAAGGAAACACTGATAATGATTTTGAGGCAACTAAAAAGTCTGCTGCTTGAATTGAATTAGATTCGTAGCAGAAAACAAGATCATGGACTTTGGTTTCAATTCAACATGAAGGAGCTGATATGGAGATTTAAACCTCACAAGAAAGCTAAAAACCTGTTAATAGTTAGTCATGTTTTTATTGTCCCGCTTTTATTTTACTGTTCTTTTTTTGTAATTCTTAATAATTACTTAGCTTGATTAAACTTTTGTCCTAAATAAAATCAACAAAGAGAGATTGAATGGACATTTTTTGCATGTGTTATTACTTTTATAACCAATCAGAGAATACATTTTCAGCCCAAGAACAGAAACAAACAAAAGACCACCCTTTCAGTTTGTATAATTCAGACATAAGTCTCATTCTTATATAAAAGCAAAGCATTAACACAAGAATGATCAATTTTTAGCCTTCAATGAACAGAATAATTATTTGGTAAAGTTTAACCTGTGAATTAGTACTTGTCCCTTTCATATTTATTGTTTCTGTTTTTTCTTTGTCTGATTTAAAATCAGACAAAGATAATCTTAGTAAAAATTAAACAGCTAAACATGAAATAGCTTATAAAACCATCATGGTTCTTTTGAATAAAATAAATAACATCTAAACCAAATAGGTTTTGTGGGACCCTGCTGTTATTAAACATCGCTGTTAAAAGGCATTTTTCTCTTCTGTTTAGAGTAATTTTAAAAATCACTTTTATTATTCAGTCAAACTGAAATATCATTCAAAATGAATGTACGGTTTAATGTTATGCCACATAATTTGAGCATAACGGGGATGTTTACAGTTTTTCAGCTCTGGGCTGGCATAACATAAAAATGTCAGCCTCTTTGAATGCAAGATCCACTCCTATGTAAATATTAATTTCTAAGAAAATGCAAATATAAATATTAAGACTTTCAGTTTGTTGATAAAATAAATAGCATTCTTATGTGTAATATATTACATTTTAGTCAGTAAATCACTTTATTTATTACAGACTGGAGCTTTATTTTTCTATCTGTACTAATTTTTAACTCATATCTTGATTAAACTTCTGTTTTAAATGAAAGCAACAAAGGGAAACTGGATCGACATTTTCCATATCTGTTTTATTACATTTATATCTGCTGCTGATACAACCAATCAAAGCCATTTTCACCATGATTACATAAAAAATAAACAAAAAATACATCATTCTTTCAATCTGTATACATTGGACACAAGTTCCATTCCTATAAAATTGCAAAGCTTCAAAAAAATCAATAACCATACTTGAGTTTTAGCTTCCAATGTACATACTGTAATTATTTTTGGTTAAAAGTTTAACTTTACCACCAATCATGCTTACCTAGAAATATTGGTTCCTCACAGATTTATTCTGTCTTTGCTTTTTCAGTGGATTTTAAAACCAGACCAAGGTAACTAAGTAATATTAAAAAGTTGTTTTTTATACCACAACTTTTTTTAAAGGAAATATATGATAAAAGCACAAATGCTATATTAAATAAAGTACTGGAAATAACTTATAAACCAAAAAAAAAAAAAAAACAACACTGTTGGACCCTGCAATCAACCAGCTGTTAACCAGCATTTAGTCTATTGTTCAGAGTAGTAGTACATCTTACTCATCTTAAGTCTGGACTTTGACTAGGTCACTTAATATCCATCTTGGCTTTTCTGAGCAATTTTCGGTTTTTCTGTGGTTGAATTTCTGCTGCTTTGGATCTTTTACCTTCTGCAAAACCTTCCAAAGCAAACAGCTTCCTGCTGTATTTCTTTTTTACAGCAATTCCTCCAGGTCACAGTCACCACCATGTCTGAACCTAGCCATCCTTTTTTTATTGTTCATTTTAAGTGTGGGTTGGTCACTACTGGGAATTCGCCATGATGCTATCTCCATTTGTGGATAGTGGTTTTTACTCTAGTTTGCTTGAGTGTCTTTTTAACTAATTTTCAGATAATTAGATGTAACAGTTTATTTATTCACAAAGGGCATAGTTGGTTGGAAAAGCTTTTTTTCATCATGATTTAAAAACTGTTTTTTTATGCATTTTTTGTTGTATTGTTTTTATTGTAAAACAAACATGTAAGAACAGAAGAGATTTGTTAGAGGGCAGTTTTATCGCACTGCAACTGATTAAGAAGGACTGATCCCTTCATTTTCTTTTCTATTACTCTGTTATTGCTCACAAACAACATAAGCATATCTTATCAGAATATGATGGTTTACAGCATTAGGATCTCAGAGGGTGTTTTGGATCAGAGTTTGATATCAGAGTACTGAGTGTCCTCGTCAGAAGTGCTGGAGTCGGAGGTCTCTGTCTGATGGGAAGAAGGGTTTGCAGTAATGGTGACCTTAGTATAGCTGATGTCCTCTTCATCACTGGTCTCTGAGTCATCATCAAAAATGCATGGCTTTCTGGTATGTGAAAACAGGTTGATGTTCTCATAATCCAACAGGTTTTCCTGTGCTTGCTTTAAGAAGGAAAGGAGAGAAAGTTTTTAGAACCAAACTGCAGTTGAACTTCATAAGCCGATGATAAAGATGACGCAGGATTTTTATGCATATGAGCTCTGCATTGTTGTGATTGAGCATGTCACTGAGGTTCTGACCTGTTTGTGTACTGGCTTACACACTTGGGAGTATGTAGGCTCTACTCCAACTTTCCTGAGAAAACAAAAACACATTCAAATTTCTGTCTGTCTTTACAAGAGATGCAAAATAAACACTTTCTCTCACTTCTTATCCTCAAAGTGTAAAGAGGCATAGTTGAGAAAATCCTCCTCAATGTATTTTTGTTCTGCTTTTCCTGGTCTTTGTGCAGATGGAGCCTAAATACATGCAGACAGAGGACGTTAGTAAACATGCATCAGAGACTGAATGAGTTCATTCATGAAATAAAAAGGAGGACAGTATGTTGTTAATTATTCTGTGTTTTGCACACTGAATAATTAAAGGAAACCCTTCATTGATTAGACACGCAGAGAGCTACAGGCAGCACACAGGAAGCGGTTTGACTATGCAGATCTACTAGGTTCATTCACTCAGGTTTAGGCTAAACAACAAAAAAATAACCAATGGCCTAAAAAAAACTAAATAAACTAACAGTAGATATATCAGCTATAAAAACCTGTAGTTTATTTTTGTGTAGCTTCTACATTTATATACTGGAAATATTTTGTTTAGGTTTCTTAGATGTTTCTGATGCTAATCATCTTTTCTAAATCTTTCCATTAAAATCTCAATCTGATTTCTGCTTTAAGTGTGACGCCAGCATGCATAATTGAGAATGAACTTCTTATCTTATTTCCTTTTAAATTAGAGCGGATGCTTCTTTGTTTTACTTACTTTTTTGTCACATGGCAGATTGACGGTGGAATAAACGGTGTTAACATGGTGGGATGTAGACCTAAACAACGCAAATAAGTAAAAAATAAACATATTTTAGCTCATTGTTGATTTTGCTATAAGACGTTATAAATGGTAGTTTTGTTTCATGTTTATTTGAGAGATCTTAAACAGTTTCTTTGTTCAAAGAGCAAAAACAGCCATAGCTCTCTGTGTAACAGAATGTCTCTTGTTTCATGTGGAGACAGTGTGCCACTGGTCACTTACGAGACGTCTGGGTGAGGCTCCTGAGGCTGAGCGTTTGGACGGCCACGCTGCTCTGGCAAAAGATCGTCTCTGCTTCTAGAAGTGTCTGTTAATATATTCTCATTTCTTTCATTCCTCCTTTCAGCTCGTCTCCACAAGCCACTGAATCCCTGGAAAACAAGACGTTGTTTTTCCCCCCATCTTGTTTATCTCTGACAGCTAAAATATGCATCTGACCATAGCTTTTAACTTTGCATGAGTATAAAGAGCTGGCTTAGGTAAAATAAAAATAAAAAAAACTAAAGTGACTGAATTAAAACAACTCTGAATGATTAAAAAGAAAATGCCATTAACTGAAAAGCTTGATGGGGGTTTTGCTGGCAAGTGGGTTTTACCAGGAACTGCTTCCTCATAAAAGCTCAGTAGTTTTTATAGTTTATAGTTTTGGCAGCTTTTTATCCTCAATAGAATAGTAATTATAAGACATTTTATTGATTGATATCTATTTTATATTACCTTATGACTCAAGTTATTTCTGAGCTTTTATATGTATTTAAATGTTAGATAATTATCGTGACTTCCATAACAAGTTTTTAAGATCATTTCTCATTATTCTTCTCAAGCAGAGAATACAATTGTTTCCATATTGATTAAAATTGTTCAGCTGGATTACCTGAGGTATCGGCAAGAAACTACAGCAGGACCTTGTGTTTCTTGTTCTTGATTGATTAGCTTTTTTCATCTTGTGCCTAAAAACAAAGGTATGTACATTTATTATAATTACTTTTTTATACTTGAACATATATTTCTGTTTTAATAAAAATACTCTTATTTGATAGTTACCTGTATAGGAAAAGTAGGCCTATGATGAGCACAATCAAGATAAGCCATCCTAAAGCCAGCAGAATCTTTGTAATTGTGCCTGTTGTTGATTGAGAAAGTGTGTTATTATTTGTCACTTTAAATAAAAGGATTTTCAGAATATTTTGCTGTTTTAAAGCCATAAACAAAACAGCTCAAGCACTTGTTTTTTCTAAATTGATCTCACCATCAAACAGCCTGACTGAGTCTGACTTGAACCGACCCATCTCATTTTGTGCAATGCAGTAGTAGTCCCCTGCTTGGTGGGAGTACACTGTTAAGTTCTGCTTGTGAGAAACCTTTCTGTTATCGGTCATATTGTACCAGATATATTCAGCAGATGGATAGCAGTGACTGCTGCAGCTCAGCATCACAGAACTTCCTCCAAACGGATGGTGCTGCTCTTCTCCTTTAATGATGGTCGTCTGTTTTGGTGCATCTATGTAGCATCGTTTCATAGAATTGTCATTATTTTTAATCGTAGAAACTAGACAAAGAACTAAGCTGTTTTAAATGAAAGATGAGCTATGCATTTCCTTAATGTATATTGTGTTTATACTTACACTTGATTTTGATCCCCACTTCTGTTTCACCTCTTCCAATCACATTTTGGACCTCGCATCTGTACAGCCCACTATCTGAGGGCCTGGATGACTTTACAGTGTAGGTGCTCTCAGTGCTCACAGTGGTTTCCTCTCCATCCTTATTCTTTGTTATCCACTTAAACTGGTTTGTCGGTGGGTAGGACTGGGCGCTGCATTTCAACGAGAACATCTCATTTTCTTTCACCTCTAGACCGGGCCTTGCTTCTACTTTCACATTTTTGGGGGAATCTGAATTTAGGTCAGAAACAGGTTTTTTAAAAAAGGCAGAGATTTAGTTTGAAATTAAATCTGTAGTTGTCTCACCAAATCTAAATCTAAATAAATCTAGCCCTTATTAGCAGGTAACCACCTAGGGTTATATAAAATTAGGCTTCCAAGTATTGGTGTACTGTCCTACAATTTCAATTTGTTTGTACATTTAAACAGTTTTTTTGCGGAATAATGTTGTTCCATAGCATGTTTAAATTAAGTATTTGAGAGTTTTAGGCCAGAAGTCAAAGCATTGGGCAGGATGTTCCCTGAAATCCATATTCTAAGAGAGAAACTAATTTTTTCAGACTCATAAAATATCAACTGCTGTTTAATTTCATCCATTGTTTTCTACAGGGACAAAGTGCCTCTTTGCATTTTTGATGTATTCATTTTTACAGCACTATTAACGGACCAGTTCCACTATTGTTTGAATGCAAGAAAGAAACACAATTATAAACTTTTTAAAATCAGTGTTGGGAACGTTACTTAAAAAAGTGACTAGTTATAGTTAGTAGTTACTTCGCTAATAAAGTAACTTAGTAACTCAGTTACTGCTGAGTTAAAGTAGCTCGTTACAAGCCAGAGTAACTATGCAGTTACTTTTTATGTTTTAAAATGTAGAAGAATTTGGAAAACTTGTTTTTGGAATTGCAAATACGAACAGAGGTTCAATATATAAGGGGTTTGTTATCAATTCATAAATTTAATAATCAATTAAAAGGTCTAAACATCTGAAAACATTGAACACTAATCAGTACTATTTTGGTGTGTGTTTGGTTTGACAAGAAAGTTACAATATAATACGCAGATGTGAAGATTTTTATTTTACATACGATACTTTATGATAAAAGTAAAATAAGATTTTAGAACGTTATATTTTTGCACATTGACAGTCCTCAAATGGCTATAAAATATGTAAGAAGCTGAAAAATAATGCTTTTCAAATAATCTAACAAAAAATATACTTTGCAATAGAATTGAACAGGAGGTTACACTGTTCCAGAAAAAAACCCTCGCTGCACTGCGTGATCCCAGGATTTTAGCGTAAAACACATAAACCATGCAAGTAAAAAAGTGATGAACATGTGTTGATTAAAGGCATCCAGCTTTCAGTCAGAGTTAAGACGATGCCAGGAACTTCTTTAAATTACAGCTTCTAACCGAGGTCTATAAAGTCTTTGTTCCCACACATTATGAGCAAATCACAGAAACATTTATCCTTCAGTGAGTGTTTTCCTGTAGAAACGCCTTCATTGAATCAGTGGCTGTGCGTCATCATCTCTCCTTTGCTGAAAATGCATGTTGCTTTCATGTGTGCTTACACCAGGAAACTGTAGAACTTATTTATACTAACTAATAAGTTAAAGTGCTAGTTACTGCAAAAGCAACATAGTTACTGTAGTTCCAGCACTGGTCCTGATGTGTCTCAATATTTCAGGTATAAATAAAAAAGGTTCTGGACAGGTTCTTCTTTATTTAAATGCTTCATTTCTTGTACAGCAAAATTCTTTAGTCTGATGAGCTACAAGTAAACTCAACCTTAGAAGCAGAATCTATTTTTGTTTTATAGCGACGATGTTACTGTTTGTGTGTAGGGATTGGATCTCTGGAGTGAAGCAGTATTTTGTCTTAATATGTTTAGGGATCGTTATCAGCTTTATCAGCTGCATAACTTTCTGGTTTTTGAACTTGCAGCCTGAACATGATTATGTTGGATTTGGTAGTTGGACTTTAGCGATAAATAAATATGCACCTGCTCTTGTTTTTGTTTTCAACTTGTCTGCCCTTGTTTGCATTAGAAGTTTTCTACATATTATTCACTACATTTCTCCTTTAAATAGTGAAATAGAGCGAACATCAGTGGACTAAAAAAATTAAAAGTTTGTTATTTAGTGTTGGATTCAGATTGTATGAAGTTAATTACAAAATATCTTCTTATTATCATTTTGCCAAATTTAACAAGTGAGGTAAAACAGATTAGGAACCTCTGATCTTGAACAGTTCAACTGAAGGATTCTGCACAAGCTGAAAAACCCCTAAATCATAATACTTTGAAACTAGACGATGTAATTTTTGTTTTACATCCAGTGCACTTTTCTGACTAAAATATTAGGTAAAAAAAAAAGGAACAAATATTAATACAAATTTCAAATGCAAACTTTAGGCTTTGATGTTTAAATAGTGCGCTTCACCAGATGACTCACATTCCACCTCCAGTTTCCTCTGATCGCTGCTGTTTGTTCCTTCGCTGTTTGATGCGATGCAGGTGTAAAACCCTGCGTGGGCGTATGTTGCATTAAAAGTGAGGGTGAAAACATTTTGTTTCTTAGCAGGCTGAGAAGGAAACTCTTCTGAGTGTTGAAGATTGAGTGCTGAAGATCTTTTCAACACAAATTCTGACAAAGGGAAGCTCTCAGCTGAACAGTTGATTGTAACAGACTGACCTTCTTTAACTTTAGAAACCAAAGACAGTTTGACATTGGTGGGAGGAACTGCGGAGAAAAAGAACAAAAAAAAAATCATGGTGGGACTCATAATTTTACAGTTTTGAAATGATATAATAATTTTTAATAAACCAGGTTACTTACAAATTACTTGAATGCATTCAGGCTGACTGATTTCCCCATGGCCAATGGTGTTGCTTGCATTGCACATGTAACAGCCTTCATCTGTTCTTTGAATGTGGAAAGTTAGAACCTGTGCACTTCCCAGTGGTATCCAGTTGGAGGAGTCGGACTGTTTGTAACGGTACCAGGAGAACCAGGGCTTTGGGTTTGCCCTAGTGTTACATGTAATTTTAAGGAGGCTGTTAGCTCTCACTTTGTTACTACCAGCAGTGATAGAAACCCAGCTTTTTGGCTTGTCTAAGAGAAAAAGACAAATTTTCCGAAGTTTTGATTGAGTTTAACAGTACATGATGGCATTCACTAAAGAAGAAATAGAACTCACATTGAACCTCAAGATGATAAGGGTTTGTTTTACTTGAACCAGCAGAGTTTTGAGCCATACATTGGTAAGCACCGCTGTCTTCTGGTTTAATTCGGATTAAAACATATTCCTTCTGATGCCCAACAACATTTCCGTCTTTAATCCAAGTAAATGTGCAAAATAAAGGGTTGCTTCTTTTCACATTACACACAAGAGTAATACTGTCTCCTTCTTTTACGTTGGTATGATGGTATCCTTTTATTTGAATGACAACAACAGGTGGATCTATAGAGAAAAGAGATTTTTTATCACTTTTTTTTCAGTAACTCTAATTAACCCAGATAAATGTCAAATAAAAGATAACATTGTTGCTTTCCCACAATTTAAGATTTTAAATGTAATAGTAAAATGTTTAGAGGAAACACCAAACAAGCTAAAATAACCATTTATGACACATTATTATTATAGTAATTGTTTTTAAAACAAAAAAAATAAATAAAAAAGTCATGAAGAAATCTTCCATCCATCCATGTTCTCCCACTTCATCCATCAGGGTTACGGTTGGGCCAGTGCCTATCTCCTGCAGACTATGGGCGTGAGGTGGGGTACACCCAGGACAAGACGCCAGTCTGTCGCAGGGCAACACATAGACACACAAAGACATGCACACACACTCATGCCAATTAACCCAACACCTTTTGGTCTGTGGGAGGAAGCCGGAGAACCCAGAGAGAACCCACGCATGGACGGGGAGAACATGCAAACTCCATGCAGAAAGATCCCAGGCTGATAATAGTAAATCTGAAAATACTTACATAAAACATTAATGTTTAAAATGTTGGAACGCGCAGCTCCATGTTTGTTCCGAGCTTCGCAGTAGTATATTCCGCTGTCTAATGCTGTAATTGGTGAAAATTGAAGCTGACCATCCTTGATCTTACGATTATTTAAAAACCAGATGAAAGTGATGTTTAGTCCTTTAGCAGAGCATGTGAGATTTACAGAGTTTCCCTCCTTTACAATTCCAGGACTCTGCGTTGCCTTAACATCTTTAGGAGCATCTGTTTCAGCCAAGTCAGGACGAGATGAGGAATCAGTTCACACACAGCAAAGTTTACAGCTCATAAGAAACTTAAAATTGAAACCTGACCCTGAAGCTGATTTTAGTTAAAAAACGCATTAAATACCTAGAAATTTAGCAAGACTAGATAACAAACAAACAAACAGCTATACCTTAAGCTAGATGAAGAAAAGTATAATGGTTTTATTATGCCTTCAGTATTGCAGCAGCAGTATACTAACCCATGAAAGTGATATGGTTTTAATTCAATGTTTTATTTGTAAAACTTTATTTTCTTTAAAATAATGAGTTTCAACTTTTACTGATGTAATGGGACAGGACTTTGGTAGTATTATTAACCTTAAAACATCTTCAAATGGACAGAAAAGAAAGACACAACATGAATGAACCTTAGTGACTTACATTCTACAGTCAAGGTGATTTTCCGGACCAAATACTTGTCCTTGTTTTCTTTGGTTTGACATGAAAACTCTTTCCCATCATCGTTCCACTTCGGAGTCAAGCTAAAACTGATGCTTTTGTTTGTTCCATTTTTACTCTTTCTTGTTGATCTCAAAGGGTACATTTGTAGATCCGAGTTACATGAAATTAATGTTGAACATGTAAGTGTTACCACGGTATCTTCCTTTACAGCTGGTTGGCTAAAATTGATAGGGCATGGATTTTCTGAAAGATACATTTATGAATATATAAAACATTTTAAAGAACAAATTTGGGATATATTTCTCATAATGGAGGGGCTATTAAACAAAACTACCATAGCATTGTAAACTTCAGATATGATTATCTTTTTATTTTATCCTTTTTTTTACCAAATGACCTCTAAAATCGAAAGACTATTCTATGATACTCTTATATATTAAAAACTGGAATTTTGAAAATTCCAATTTCTAATGTTATTTAACAAAAATTAACACTTGCCACAACATTTTTAGGAGATTTTCCCCTGATATCTGGCATTAACCTTATTCTACTTTCATGGCTATTTCTCATAATATTTTAAAATATTGCACAGTATAATTTCACCAATTTGATGGAAGCTGTAAGAACAAAAACTTTCCCATTAGTATTTATTATATAGTTTATGTTTTTTTCTGTACACGTTTCTGGATTGTCGTCTCTGAACTTACCCTGGACGGTTAGATTCACACCTTTAGTCATCCATTTCTTGACTGCTAATCTGAACTGATAAAGCCCACTGTCTGATTTCCTCAAGTCGCAGATCAAAATTTGGCACACGTCTTTTAAGTCCATGTTATTTCTTAATGGTGGGCCAATGTACTTGACTCTGTTTATAAACTGTGGACTGACAGGCCGTTGTGACTCATTTGTACTTGAAACGACGGTGCCAAAAAAGTCTTTTCTTTCCATTGAATAGTTTGCATTCTTCATCCAAAACCAGTAGTCACCTTGATTTGCTGTAATAGTTTCGCTTGGATTACATTTCATTTCAACACAGGACCCCTCTGTAGCAGTTAGAGTAAAGAGTTTACGTTCTTCACAGTGATAAAAATCTGTTGTAGAGAGAAAACAAATAGAAATAAAAGATGTAATAAACTTAATTCCATAAGCAAAATATATAATCAATTTATTAGTTTAATGTGTAAGAAAATGTACATACTTTTTATCAGGGTCAGAAATAAAGCCAACTTCACTGAAAGAGTCCTCATTGTCATGCGTCTCTTAGGAGCTTCCCTTTAGCTGTTCCTAGATCAGTTTGTTTCCTTCTTAGGCCCAAAGTTGTTGTGATTTTGACATTAGCAACATTCTAAAACACTGGAAACAAATACATGATACAACTGCAAAATCGTGCCTTATTTTAGATGTAAGACAGATAAAAGATTTTAATGTTTATGTTTATAAGATGCAATTAGAGTTTCACTTAAATTGCTCATTATTTTCTAGAAGAAATAGATTTTTTTTTTTTTTTAGTTTGGAGCTGTTGTACCTTCATACAAGCTTTTTTAATAGTCGTAATCAAAACACGTCATGTGGATATCAGTTGAATACACCCCCCTATAAAGGCTATTTTTGGGGTCTAGTAGCCTTTATTATGTTTTTTTTTTAAATTATGCACGCAGGAAGCTGGGTTACAAGATAGGAGAGAGAGATTCAGCAAAGATCAGAAGGGCCAGGACTCAAACCTGCGACAGCTGGTCATGCACTCTACCTCTACACCCCAGCAGTACCGTAAACCTCCTTATACATAGTTAATTAGATGTTCACAATACCAGTAGAAAAAGTTGAAAAGTAAACTTGAAGTGACATATAGGAGGCTCAGTATACAGTAGCATCTGTCATATTTGCTATTTGCAGAGTATAGTTAGAGAGCCTCTAAATGCTTCCATTTTGCTTTATTTAAAATTTGATTTTGATGCTTTTCTTATCCCCTCAAATATCAGCTCAAATATTGATTAAAAAACGCTTTCTCTGGATAAAGAGTTTGCAGCCATGCAACACTGGATGACATTTCTTTTTACACTCAAAGATTATTCTAACCTAATTTGAAAAGAAATAAAATACAACAAAGTTTAACAAAGATGAATAAGAATGTTCCTACCTCAGATGTGCCATTAATACCAGCTCACAAAACATCTTCCCTCCTGATCAAAAAAGTTTTTTTAAAAAAAAGGAAGTTTTCACAGTTCACCAGAACTATAGCAGGATTTGCATAAAAATAAAACAAGCAGGAGAACACCGACCCTTCTTAGTGCTTGTGAACAAGGTTTCTTCTTTTTCTACTTTTCTTGCTCTGTTGTGCATGTGGTTACATTTCCTCCCACTTCCTCTATTAACAGCCTGTTTAATACCAAGATTTGTTGATTAGAGTTTATGGAGGAAACAAAACTAAAAGCATTTTGAAACTTACAAATACGTAAGAAACTTGAAAAAATAAGAACAATTATTAATAAGCCATGCCCCTTTTTAAAGCTTAGATAAGGCCTGGGAAATAGTTCAGTGAAAATTATTAGTTACACATTCAATTGTAATGGCCTCTATGCACACTCACTGTACAAGACTCTAGTGCAGAAGAAAAGGTGTACTAAAGCTTGTTTAATATTTGCTGTTTGAACCAGAAACGGAAAGCTGAGAGAAGTAGGTCAGCCCAAAGGCACCATACCAAAACAAATATTATGCTCCAAGGGTCTCTTTCAGGACATAGTGTTTCCTCGCTTTTTGTAATTAAGGAAAGGTTGAGGTGAGTAAAGTGCCAGGAGATTGTTGTCAATAATCTGGAGTTGAATACAGGAGCAAACAATAATCCAAACAAAGAGCAAAATGAAACTCATTGAAAAAAAAAAAAAAAAGCTGTCAGAAAATCCCCCAACCTGAATACAGGAAGAGATGGTAGACACCCAAAACTTTCAAGATTTAAACACTGAAGAATAAGTCTTAGAAGATGTTCTAATGACTTCATTATATAATAGAAAAAATAACTTTACCAGACATCAAATACATTTCAGAATCCATGCTCAATAATTACACCCCATGACATTCCACTTTATTGCTCATAATTTATTGAGTAATTTATTTTGATTGATTCTCCTGTTTGGATTATTTTGGTCACCAACATCTAATGTAAATTTCACACCAAAAGCAGCTATAGAGGAATATTTACGGACCCCCATAAAAGCATAACTAAACATAATCCTTAATTTTCCCCCAGTATATTAACATCTTATAACAAAAGTGGTGTTACACTACACAGAAAACAGGATACATAGATAAACATGATTGCTTTATTTCTCCCCCTCCACTGCAGCTGCCACTATTTTCTCAGCATCAGCAGCCATTTCATCAATAGCACCATTCAAAGCTTGGAGCATAGCAGTGAAGGAGCGGCTGGCTGAACGTGCATGTCTAGGCAGCGCCATTTCTACAAACTTTGATGAAACTGTGGCCAAGTCCTTCTCAGCTGCAGCAAGTCTTCTTTTAACTTCCCCTTTAGTGACCTCAACTGACAACGCACATGTTCGCAGCTCTTTAAGTCTTGTTGGTTCCAGGTGCCGCTGTCGAGCCGTTCGCTCAATCGATTCGTCATCAACGCACAGAGATATCTGGGCTTTTGTCAAAATCCGCACAGCAATGCTCGAGTCCACCATCGATGACACAAGGGGAACAGGGATGGCTGACACCCCACCAGATAGGGAGGCAGCTGCCCATATGAGTGCTTTAAATGCCTCCTTTTTCAGAGTAACCAGTGTTGGCGTGACTGTAGGTAAAGCCAGCAGAAGGGCGTGAGCTCGGATCTCAGGAAGGTCTTTAGTAATGTCTGCCAAGAGGCCAGGAAAGTCAAACTTCTCAAGATTTGAAGGTCTAACCAGGTAGACTTTAGGCTGTTTCACACCCTGTGATTTCAGTACTTCCAGACTAGCTTTCCTCTTTTCTTCCAGACTCTTTTCTGTGTCTTTTACAGAACTTAAGAGAATGAAATACACTGTCTGTTGCTGCAGTAAAAGAGCCTCCAAAAAAACATCCACACAGTTTTGTTGTATGATGTGTGTAGTCGTCATAAAAACAGCATTATAACGAAGGAACTTGTATCTACTCATGTATCCCTCTGGTTCAAATGGGGATGTAGTTGGGACAGGTGGTAGATCCCAAAGACGGAAGTCTGGGTGTTTGGGATTTGGATAACCGCCTACTTCCTCTGAGGCGACAGGAGACTGAGAAGGGGCTGAACCTTCATCCTCAGGTCCAAGGCCACGAAGGGAGTTAATGAAGGAGAATTTTTCATCTCCACGCTCCCCAACAACGGCAAGGTTGATCCTACTGATGAGGAGATCTTCCATGGCGTCCTTGACATCAGAAAACTTGTTGCTCTCCATCGACTCTTTAAGAGTCTCAATGAGGTTTATGCCTTTGAGTAAATCAGCCATTTCTGTTAGACAATGAAAAGGAAAACATGAAAATACCTGACAGCACACAGATCAGAAAGCCAGTTAGTGTCTAGGTAGTATCCTATATTTTAGAATGATAACATCAGGAGAAATTCTTTTTTTTGTAAAATTCTACAAAAATCTCCACAATATTTGTTTCACTGGTAGACATGTGTGGAGAGCATGAATCAAAATGAATCCTTAGTTGCAGTAGAGAAGGTTCACAATTTAGAAGATTTCAATTAGAGAAATTGAGAAAAAAAATCTAAGTTTAAGAAATATGCTTTTCAACAAATTGTCCCCTAATAATGCCCATGAAAAACATTTCAAAAGACTAATACTTAAGCTGTCACAAAATACTATGGTTTTACATCCCACATCCCTGCACTCACAGACTGTGAGGGCTTCACTTTCAAGTTCCCTTTTGCACAAGCATAGAAGTCTCTAACGTTTTAATTTGGGATATACTTGTGAATGACCACTACTGTACCGTTCAATCGCAATGCTCCCAACAAAATCTCCATCCTTGAATTCTTGGAAATGAAATCAAATACTATGTTTGTTTCTGGCTCCTAAACATTAGAATAATCTCCCTTAGACAGGCTCTTTACTTAATCTTTTAAAAACACAGGTGTTTACCCTGACGTTACCCTGACATGTTATTGTGTTTGTTTTATGTGTGTTTAGTTCTTTTCTAATGCTTTTAGATTAAATGTATTCGATGTATCTTTATCTCATGTTTTTTATTGTTCAGTACTTTGGTGTCAACTTTTTGTTTTTTATGTGCCACTATAAACACATTTGACATAACTTGAATTTGTTTTACCCGTTGTTACATAAAAGGAAAGGATTACTTAATATTAAAGAATTTAGCATCTCCATAAAGGCTGTCGCTGTTAATGATAGAACTTGATATTATATCTTCCAACAGGAAAAATCCCAAATCCCTGTTATGCATAATCAGCTCCATTGTTTGTCCAGAGGGACCCCCTTAATTCCTTAATTTTTATGGCTGATAAAAACGACTTTCCTTTTGTTTTATTTGGTTTATGTAAAGATATGTTAAAGTAAACCATTCTCTTAATCTGCGTAACTCTGTGACCTTCCTTTTTCACATCTTTGGACTTCATTCAGGCCCGTGAAACTAACACAAGTGACTTCTCTACTTTCAAAAAAAAAACCTCTGTCAGTTTTTCTTTGAATGGCTTAGAGATTTGATTGGATTTTTTGAAGGGATTGTGTAATGGTTCCATGCAGCCCTCTCTGACCAAAGGAGTTAGTCTTTTGTGTAAATCGGCTTCTGTCAATTAGCATAGCTTACCCATCGAATCCCTGCAGTTTTTCTAAGGTATTTTTGTCCAATACTCTTTTATTTTGGCTTTTGTTACGATCTCCCAGTTCCCCAAACTACTTTAATTTGCATTTATACATTAACAGCCTAGACACCTTCATTATATGTAAAGTACCTAAACTAGATTGGCTTAGATAGTTGTTCTTTTTTAAGCTACCAGCTATATCTCCAAGAACAGCTCCCACCCTGGTCCACCCTGTTTGACCTGTTGCCCTCTGGAAGGCGCTACGGGCAAATGAGGATCAGGACAAACAGACTTAAAATCAGTTGTTTCCACCAAGCCATTGCCGCCCTCAACTCCGACCTTCACTGACAGACACTTTTCACCTGTTTTGCACTATTCCCCCCACAAACTGTGCCAGTACCCTTCACATTTTTCCTTTTCCTTCTACTGTATTTATTTATTTTATTTTTATTTTATGGTAGCTGAATGGAAGTCCCAAATCTCGTTATATCCATTGTAGAATATGATGACAATAAAGGCTTTCTGATTCTGATTCTGAAACGGTAACTGTATTCTTTAGTACATGTTATTTTGCCCTGATAGACATATATATTGTTATGATCTGACATATCTAAGAGTTAGAAAACAGAAAAAACTTACAAAATCTCCAAGGAGCCAACATCCATAAGTTGTTTACATGTAACCTCTCTTTTTTTAGCAACACATGACCAAAAGCTAGATAAGCATGGCACCTGAAAAACTATCAAAATACCTTGAAGTAACTTATGTTTATTCTTGAACTTGTCTTCATTAAATCTTTCCATAGTCTTCATGAAGTAGGATTTTGTAAGCAAACTATTCAGCACGCATTTGAACTTTGACCCGTAAGATTTGATTGATAGATAAACCAAAGGTTTCCCATAATTGTAATCCTAATATTGACTAATATACAGAATATTAAGTTAATCTAAAAGATTTTGCAAAGTTTTGAACTTTACTTGACTGCCAACATGTTGCATTCACATCTAGGAACAGTAAGAGGCACCAAATACCTAGAGGTTAACTGTCTGTATTATGATATACTGAACATCACAATACCAACATTTTCGCGCAGCAGAATTTCACAAACCTACCTGACTGTCTGAAGCAGAAGCAAAGCCTTAGACGTAATATTTAGCAATCCGTGCCGATTCTGCTGTGATACACCTGCACCTGCAGCATCTGACCGATCTATTTAAAGCATTCGCCCAGCTAGTGGAACTTTCTAATCCTACTGGGTCAGCTCTGTAATCCTCTATCTGGTAAATCCCATCCATGCATACAGTGTATACATATATAAAAAACCCACATCTCCCTGAAAGTAGATCCCTTTAACCTTTCTTTTGCACTTTGTGACCTAAAAAGCAGGAAATGTTTTATTTATATTATATATATTAGCACCACACAAGGTAATGTGTGATTGTAGTGGTGAGAGATTAACATTTTTAATCAATATTTTAAAAACAGACATCAGAGCCAAGCAGACATATTCAGCTCTTTCATTATTTGCTTCTAAGACTACCTTTCACTGTAATTGCAACTTCATGTCTGGTGCAGAATCTTTTTTATCAGCTTTGTGCATCTAGAAACTGACATATTTGAAAATTATCTAGCTAATAATAGTTTAATTTAAGTTCAAATTGATGGACAACAAACACCCTTAACTTCACAATCCACACCTACATGCATGTTCAAAGTACAACTTGAATACAGTTCATAATACTATCAGAATATACTTTTTGTGTATTTTTCATTACCTGTTATTTTATAAAAACTTTGTTTTTTGTTTTTTTTCCCATTGAGTTCATCACCATGTCTTCTATTTCTGACTCGCTGTCTGCTTCCTCAGGTCCCTTTGCTTGGTGATAATCATTCTTCCTCCTGCTTGCATTTATTAAATTATTTGAATTTTTGAATGATTATTGAACAATCCATCTTTAAATGCTCAAGTCGTATCATTTTGCAATCAAACAATGCTTTGAATTTCTCCACAGCTATATACTTTCCTCTCTGGTATGTTTTGTTGACACTCATGATGCTGTTTGTTCTCTGATGTCACAGAAACTGTATTTATACTGAGATCAAGTTACATATTATAAGATTGGATTTCAAGATATGGTTGATTATGTTGGAAATTGTTCAGAGATGTTCTAAATTTACTTGTTTAGTAATTAGAAGCTAAACACATTTCCATGCCAATGTTTTTTTTAAAAAAATGCTTATTCGTCACTTGTTCATTACACTTCATAGTTATATTTGCTACCTTCCAGTACTTGCTAAATAAATGTTTATTACAGCTTCAGAGTCAAGTTGTAATAGCAATTCAGCAAAGCAACATTAAGACATTAACAAACTGATGACTGTGCAAAAAAAAAAAAAAAAAAAAAAACATTTTCTCTTCAGTTTTTATACAACTGGTTTTGCATCACAAATCCACTGGTTGATACAGATCTACAGCAAACATGGCATTTATGTACAAAATGAACACCCTGTTGAATTACTATGTTTAGCTTACAGAAGGTCTCAATGTGGTTAAAAATATTAGTTTCATTTTGTCACACAGTTGTTTATATAATGCTGATTCTAATTTTTACTGTAACCACATGATCAAAATAACTAGAAGACAAACTTTGAGTTATAGCTACACTAATCTGCACACAAGAACTCTACACTACAGTGCTGCACTGTGCATGCAATGCTGCTATAAGAGTAAAATAAATATGAAGTTCGATTTCTGTTGTTTTTCTTCTTGTCACGATGATCAAACTTAAAAAAAAAACAGTAACTATTTCTTTTTTTCTTCACTTAGTGACCAAATACTGAGAAAATCCCCAACAGTTTTTTTTTATAAGTGCAGTAAAGAGGAACAATGTTTTAGGGATATGCACCACTGTTCATAAATCTTTTGATTTACTCAGCCAAGTTTCACTCTGCTTATTAAGAGGAACCTTCTATGCAAAGCACATTTGACACCTGCTTGCTTTACCAGATGTTACTATAATTTCACATACGTATTTCAACACAATGAAACACCTTCTCACTTAAACCATCAGTTTCTTTCTTTTCAGTTCCTACAGAGAACTTTCCTTTTTCCTTTGCTGCTTCTAAAATGTATTTTACACCCAATGCAACCTTGAACAATATGTCTGCTACAGTCAGTGACTCACATTTGATCCATTAGCTTTTTCACATTGGAATACACTGGTACAGCCTCGCTTTCCACAGCCTGTGTTGCACAGAGTTCCTGCTCCTCCTCTTTCTCCTCTCCATCTCCCTTCATCCTTGCTCCTTTTTGCCTAATCTTAGCATACTCCGTTTCTGATTTCTTTGTTTTTTCATCACCGGGGCTTGAATTTTGTTCTTTGACTAACAACAAATTAACATCAGAATATTCAATCTCTGATGCTTCAGCTTCTGGGTTTTCAGATCCTCTAGCTGTCCCTTGGATGGGGATCGGCTCGTAATCCCCTGTGTAATCACCATTTGTCTGTAATGTAAAACATTGAAATAGAATTAAACATGCAATAGTTAACATTAACCCCAATAGGTGGATATAAAGTCACTCCTTGTCAGACCTTGCTTTGCTGTTTCACATGTATTGAGCGCAGCCACCAGGTGCCACTAATCTCACAATGACAGTTCTTTAATATTAAATGTGATTTACCTCTTGAGTCACCACCATCTCCAGAGTCTCTGATGTACTTCTGTGAGTCTTCTTTTTTTTTCTATGAACAAAAGAAACAAACCAGCTATTGTTTCAGTTCAAGTGGCATGTAATTTGTAAACAAATCTAAAGTTAGATAAAGAGATATTAATCTGTCTCTCTTCAGAAATTTTATGTCCAAAGGGATCTTTAGAACTATACCCATAAGAAACATTAACATTAATTAATGTTGGTCTTAGAGGAGAAATGCAGCCCTGTAATACCATGAAGTGACTGATTCTTACATTTGGATATGTAGCCAAAATGCTACCAAGTGATAATGAAAAGTATACCTGCAGTAAAGCAACAACAAGCAGAAAACGACTGTTGAAAGTAGCACCCCGATCAAAAAGGGAAGATATGTTTCCATTTGTGAAACATTCTTCAGGAAATTGAAGAAAAATCCTGCAAAAAAAAATTACAAAACAAACAAAAAATCTCTAGCAACAAGATATGTTAATTGAAAGATTTTTACATTTTTAAAAGTTGCCACTAACCTTTCTCTTCCACTTTACTTGTAGAAAGATTCCTTCTTATGTTCCCGTTTTTATTACTGCTCACACAAACAGCAGAAAAGCTCAAGGGGTTTATCAGTTTTATGAAGATGGTGCTGCTGACTGTGTGGTTTGACACCGTGGTCGTGACAGAGTAGTCAGAATAGTTTTCAAATGGCTCCCATGCAATTGTGGGTGAAGGAAAACCCTCACTAATGCAGCAGCAGGTCAGGGTATCCGAATGAGCTTTACATTCAGACTTCTCCAGGATCTTGGGCAGCACTGTAGGGAGACAAAATCCTGTTAATAGCAACTATGCTACATAATGTCCCATAGGAGAATTACACACCAGTTTTATATGCATTAGAAATAAAGCTTATTAAATCCTGTAAATTATACACAAATAACCTTCTGTAATATTGTTCCCATATATTTTACAAATATTCTTTTTCTTTCATTATCTTTTGAAGAATTTGTGTTTTATGTACATTAAAACACAAGCTTTAATGTAACTGAATCTTTTTTTTTACTTTTTTTGTCCTTGACCTTAAAGTGAACAATAAAACTGTGAGAATAGTGCAAAGCTTCTTCTAGGCAACATCCAAATTAACAAAAAAACATAGATCAGTTAAATATTGTTCATTTTCTAGCGGCTAAGCTTTAAGAAAAAGAAAATGTATACTCCATAGAGAGAAAAAAAATCATGTCACACTTACTATTCACCTTGATGTGAACTTCTTCTGTGACAGTGCCATTCAGATTATTTGCTGTGCAGACATAAAGTCCACTGTGTTCAGCTTTTACATTAGAAATGAGGAGTCTTGCTGTGTCTGTGCCATTATTTAAAGCTGTGCTGAATCCATGTTTGGTCCAGGTGATGAAAGAGGACGGCCAACTATCAACGCTGCAGGTCAGATTCAGATCCTTGCCCTCTGTAACTGTGACCTCTCCAGTGATTATAGGCCTCTTCTGATCTGTATAGATACAATTTGAAGAAATCATTCAAAATTTTGTTTAAAGTTTTATTCATAATAGTTTTAGTCCAAATTATTATAGATGAAGTCATGCTGTCTTCTATCCCTGCAGTGATTTTGAGTTTCCTTCAATCCCTAAGGGCAAATTTGAAGGCGGCTCAGATGTTCAAATTATAGGTAACATTATAACCAAATTTATGTAGAAACACTAAAACATTACTTTTTGACTTTAGCAGGTCGTGTTTTAAGATTGAGTGAAGAATATTAGCTCCAAATCCAATTCAAGTTTTAGGTCTTATATCCGTTCTATCTGATTAAATTTTCTTGTTTGACTTTAACGCGGGATCTCTGAGGGTGAAGGATTCCATTCATATTCTGGTTTATCCTTTGGCCTAAATCACATCAACATTTGAAAAATACTTTTTTTCACAGACAGTTAAAAAAAACATATTGCGTAAAGAAATATGCATTTATGAAAAAAGTAAATGAAGTACTTGGAGCACACTGCATGCTCAGTGTGAGCGATTGCTGTCGAGTCAATGAGTCGATGCAATCAGCTAGTTTTTCAAAGATAGAAGATTTTTGACCAATTTGACAGAGTGATCTGATTGAATTGTCTTTGTAAAGTGCCTTGAGATGACATGCATTGTGAATTGGTACTATATACATAAACTGAATTGAAATGAATTAAATAATGCAGAATATTCGAAAACCAGGGGATGCTTTTCATACTGTGTTTTTAAAGACCTAACAGTTATTTATCCATGGTTTCAAACTAAACTAACTACTACCCTTCTCTATACGCTTTTAGGAAACAATGTGTGCTTTTACAGCATGTTAAAAACAGCAACAATACCCTAATGTATTCTATAAATTTAACATGATTAGAATAGATTCAGAGTGTCACCCTTGGTGACAGTTGCTGTACTTGCATACTATACATTATTAAAGAAATTGAAAAAATGTCAAATATAGGACAAGTAAAATGTTGCCGTGCAGCAAGAACGTTGCTGGGGTCTCTCTGCATAAAGTTTGCATGTTCTCCCTGTGCATGCATGGGTTCTCTCCAGGTACTCTAGCTTCCTCCCAGTCTAAAAACATGACTGGGAGTGTGTGTGTGCATGGTTCTACGTATTTGTGTGTCTGTGTTGCCATGCAACAGACTGATGACCTGTCCTGGGTGTACCCTGCCTTTTGCCCATAGTCTGCCGGCCCAACCGTGACCCTGAAGGACTACAGTAAACAGGAGAAGATGGATGGATGGACGGATGGATGGAAAGCTGATCTGGGGCATTCATTAATCTGGTCTTTATTATGATGCTAAAGCTAATATCAACACAGTTATGAAGAGAGAGGATGATCTTCCCTGGCTAATTAATCAAGCACACTGTTTCATAGGAGCAGGGATTTGTGGCTGAAACATCAGTCCTAGATTACGTCTCAGGTTTATAGAGAAAGAGTCTAATGTAGAGTCCGAGGTCTTTGCTTCTGCTACTTAAATGAGACTTAAGTTGAAACTGAAGTCAGCAATAATTGAAGTTTTTTTTTTCCAACAATACATCCACTAGACCTCTAAAATGTAAACTCTTTGATGTTACTAAATTTGTCATGTTGCATAGTTGTTGTGGTTTTGCTTCGTACTTACATATCACAGTAATGTTAATGTCTTGCACCAAGGTTTTGTTTGGGTAGATTGCAGAACAATAATACTGCCCAGAATGATCTTCTGTCACGTTATGAATCACCAGAGTTAATGTTTCAAGTCCAGGTTTACTCTTCAGGGTTATGTTGAAGCCACGTTTAGTCCATGCGATTACAGAAGAGGGAAAAGCATCAACAGTGCAGGTCCGATTCAGGCTCCCATTTTGTTTAATGATGGATTCACCAGTGATCAATGGTGTCTTTATATCTTTGGAATAAATGTTAGAAAACTTATTATACTACTTTTTCGGAAATACAATCAATGTTTAGTAATTAGTATCATTTAATAAACTCACATTTTACTGTTACGTCCACTTTTTCTGTCAGAGTGGTGTTCTGGTGTTGTGCAGTGCACATGTACTGACCGGAGTTCTCGCTTGTGACATTATTAATGACTAGACTGACTGTTCCAGTGCCATTGATGAGACTGGCATTGGAGCCGAGTTTAGTCCAAATGAGGACAGCTTGAGGAAAACCCTTACAGATAATTTTAAGTGTATCACCCTCCTCAATCGTTTTCTCTCCAGTGATTTGAAGTTTCTTCTGATCTGAGACAAGAATCAAGGAGAATTGTTGAAAATATGTCTAAATCTAACTGAAATGTTAGACAAATAAACTGAAATAAGATAAAACAATATGGGTAAAAATAAAAGGAACTTGCAAATATTGGACTGTTTCTTCTGTATACTTACTTATCACAGTCACATTAATGCCTTGTGTCAAATTGTTTTGATGTGTTGCACAGATATACTGTCCAGAATCCTCTGTTGTCACACCATGTATGATGAGGGTGGATGTTCCAATGTTTTGGTCACTTTCATTTTTCAGGCTTTTGTTTAAGCCGAGTTTGGACCAAGTGATTTTAAACGGAGGCTCCACTGTGCAGGTCAGATTCAGAGAGTAACCCTCGGTAACAGTTGGCTCTCCAGTGATCTCTGGTTTCTTCACATCTTTAGGAAAAATATTTTATGAATTTTCTTTTCATTCTGCTTCAGTTTAAAAACTCAAATACACACGCACATCTATTTAGGGCTAAAGTCATTTTTTACTATCAAAAAACTTTTCATAAGCTAAAAAAAAACAGTATGTCCATTTTTCTGTAAAGTCAGTTCTTTCATTGGGGTTAAATGAAATATTTGTCTCCCCCTACTTGCAGGCAGTATAATTGCATGAATTAAACCAAATGACATCTGAAGAATAAGTGGTAATAAGTCTGTGGGTGTATTAGAGATGGTTGCTTATATGCAAAACTATTCTTATTACTTAGAAAGTTGTAACTCACTTTTCTAATTAAACTTATTGAAAAAAAAAAAGCCTGCTGCATAGATTCATGATCCAACAATTTTTGAAACAATAATCAATCATAAATAAAACGGTTCAGTGAGATAATAAAAAGATGTAATTATTGTTAAGATGTCCATGACTTAAGTTTTCAAGAAAAGTTTTCATGTCAGATTCTACAAAACAGGTTTAGGCAGAGTTTTGGAAGCATTGAAAAGGTAAAAAGGAAGATTTTACTCACATGTTATGTTGAGAATATCCGCATCATTCACTGTCTTGTTACTGTTTGTATTAAAGGAATTGCTGGATTCGGTTAAATTACATTTTAAAGAAGAGGATTCCCCATCAGGGCAGATATCAGGCATAGACGTTAGATTGGTTACTTGTCCTGTTGTCATTGGAGGGATCATCAATGAGGGGTTTGGGCTCACATCTGAAGTGATTTAAACACAGAACACTAATTTTGAAAGATAAATGTAAATAAATATGGGAAAATAGAACAAATAGATTTCATGTAGTCCATTATTTTGCCTCGAAATGCAAACACATAGTGGACAGAAGGGATTACATGATGCCATTTAAATATCTTTATTAATAATGTTGCCTCAGAGATAATAATAATTAATAATGTTGCCTCGAGATTCCTTACAGATGTTCCTCAGAGAATATGTTTATTTATTTTTTTAATCTAACTTAACCTTTGGTTATTTGGTCACTAACGGTTTTGTGCAACATTTTGATTTTCTTGTTCTTCTGCAAATCTTCACAAAATAAATACCAGGTCACCAGGTCTCTACTGATCTTTAGACAAAGCAACCATCTTTATGCATTAGTTTGTCATGTCGTTCTAATTTAGTGCTTAGTCTAAATTAAGAATTCTTCCTGTTTGGTCTCTCTTGCTTTATAAGTTCCAACCTGGTCTACGTTTCATGATGCAAAGCACTAGAATTAATCCCTTACTTTGTAACATTCAGAGGAGACCCAGCACAGTTAAATAAATGTTTGGGTGAAAAACTCTGCAGCGAATTGTTTTCTAATCCTATTCTGCTTGAACATTGGACACGTTTAGTGAAGAAAAGCGAAAGTAAAATCAATGAGACATTTAGAAACACAAAACAGTAAAAAAAAAGATTTAACACATTGAATGAGAAGCTTAAAAAAATCATAACTGAGCAAACACCTGAAATGTACAATGGCCCAAAAAGGCATATAAAATCATGTTTCAATCACTTCCATTGCCAAAACGGTTTAGGTTTATATGTATTAACAAACTAACAAGGAAACACTTATTTAAAATGGTGCATTTGCATGAAATAAACAGAAGTGCAGCAATACAACCCATCACATTAATAGCTTTGGATTTAATAACAATTATTTTGCAACTGTATAAGAGAGAATGAAATGTTCAAAATCACATTGAAATTTAAGATTTAGGACGGTTCATTTTCATCGATGGACATTTTAGTTAAAATACACTTCATACCTGAGTTGGAACTGATGTTTATCCATTTAAAGAGCAGGGTTATCCAGATGAGAAAAAACATCTTGACTCAGTCCTTCATTCTCTAGGCAGAGACGTTTTAATGAACATACAGCTCAGAAACATTCAAGCACGGAACAACTCCATAGCCTTTAGAGCAGGTGTTCATAAAAGGACGAAGATGTAATCAGTTTAAGAGTTAGTTAGAGTCAGTTAGTCTTCTGTACGGTTTTATTTATCATAAGGATTTTTAATTTTAAGTCCAAAAGAATTCCTGGTAGTACTTTGCAACTATGACTTTATCCAGCACTTTCTAACATTTAAAAAAAAAAAAGTTTTTTCACCTGTATGTCTTTTTCTTCTGCATCTCTCTCTTTGGGGATTGTGTGACTCTTTCTTGACTTCCCCTTCCTCTTCCTTCTTTTGGTGTGCACACTCATTGCCAAATGTTAGTGTCCTTTTCACCAACAACTCAAACATTAAACTGACGGTAATTCTGGATTACAAAAGTATTTTAGTATCATTATTATCATTATTATATTTTAACCTTGAAGGTTTAATACAAGGAAAATGGCAATTGTTTATTGTGGAAAAAGGAAATCAGGAATAGTTACTCACACATACAGTACACACGTGTATTAACAAACAAGAGGAAATGTGTGATGTTGAGAAACCAAAAATCTAGTCTTGTCTCATTTCCTTTATTGAGGTGCATTTAAAAAGAAATACAATTTACATAAGATTAAATGCTGTTAATTATATATAAAAATGCTTCAGCAACAATTCTGTATGGAAAAGATACTATTTAATGAGTGGATTCTTTACATGGAAATTAAAGCCAGCATGCAGGAAGCAACTTTTACGTTTCATATGTTGCGATACTGCAACTACTGTTCTCAGCAAAGTCATTGTGGTAGATATTTCTGTACGTCCCCAGAATGCATTGGTGTATTTGTCCATTTCCTGTCCTCATAGCTTATTAAAGACTAACTTTTTTTCTAAGGTGGTGATGCACAAAGAAACCAAAAGCAAACTATATTCTGTGAATTTACACACTTTCAGGCACTGACTGCAGCTGATAAACATGGGGGAGGGGAAAAAGGGTGTTTAAAAAAAAAAACACTTAACACTTAAACAAACATCTTGAGCCATAGTTTCCATTAACATGGTAGACTTTTACATGTCTCACATACCAAAAAGGGAAGGGAGTAATCAAGAAAAAGAAACCTCTATTCTAAAGAAAAGTTGTATAAACCCTCAGTTTATATATATATATATATATATAAACCTTCAGTTTATAT
>JAUZNJ010037046.1:0-32753 GCA_034780135.1 Jordanella pulchra
GACCCATAATAAATTTATGAAAGAACCAAACTTTATGAATGTTTGTTGTGACAAACAAGTATGTGTTCCGATCACTCCATCACAGAAAAATAAGACTTTGCATCGTACTATTGAATAAATAACCACGAGACAAATCTGTCTAGGATAGTAATGTTATGAACTTGATCACCTTTTTGAAAGATGGTTCTAGGCTCTCAGGTTAGCAGAATGTTCACGGAAAAAGTAAACACCAGTTTAAACACTAATGTTTCGATTAGGATATGTTTTTTTCAACAGGCTGTTAAAGCTTTATTACTTGGTATTATTTTGTTATATTTATTAACAGGCAAGGGCTGCTACTGGTATCAAGGTATACCAAGGTTAGAAATCACAGCAGTGGATTAAGGATAAAGTCCTAATACTAAGATGCCAGAAAGCGTTGCAATGAAAGGTTGTTTTTTTTTCTCTATCAAATTTGATCCAAGAACATGAAAAAAAACTATATACATAGATCTAATTCCCACCACCCTGTATTTATGTTTTGTGGACGCAGCTAGAGGTTATCAAGTTGTTTGAATAGCTGTTACAGAGCTGGAGAGCTCCTGTAGTAAAAGGCTGCTGCACCCTAGATGGACAAAGGACCACTGTCACAAATTCTTGTTCTGTGCAACATTTATACATAAAAGTCTTACTGCTCCAAACAACCACAGATTGTAAAAACATTTTGTTAGTTACACTATTTTTTTTCTTTGTTTTTTTTGACCAACAGAAATTATACATTTTTCACCCATACCTTCATTTTGCAGTTTTTATTTGCTTCCACCTTCTGTTCACAGAGTTTACGTCTATTTCATAAGTGTTTTCTACTTTAGTGTCGAACTCAGCATCCAATTTTTTAAGTAACTAGAGTATATCTTGCGATGGACTTTATATTTTGCTGTATCTCTTGTGCATATCCTATGCACCTGCATGCATTAATTCCTTATTCCCTTTCAAATTTCCACTCTGTGGGACATTCTATTGTATTGTATTCTGTTGTATTCTATTCTATTCTATTGTAGCGTCATTGGTTAGCAGATCAGAGGGTTTTTAATACTACGTTTCCTAAATTCTTCAGATTATGTCATGTCTTTTTAATATACACAAGCACAGTCCATCCATTACAATTTGAAACCCCCCACCCCCACCCCACATTTCAGATCCCAATTTAACTCCTGATGTTTTATGTATTGTGTTTTTTCAAGCAGCAAATCTGAGGAAGCGAACTTTCTCACAGCCAGCACTGACTGTTTACATCCAGCTAATACGTTCTAAGCTCTACAGATTAAATCTCATTTCTCTGAGTGCTTTTTGTGTTGAGCCAAGCCTGATTTCTCCTGACGTCTCCTAGCTTGTGGCTCTGTTGGCTGTTTGAACAAATGTTTCTTAAAGTACTCCTGCATTTTCACAAGATTGAAGTCCTCCCACCCCTTACATCCTCTGTTTTTTTTCCTTTTACACATTTCAACGTCTTCCTGGCTTGCTCTTGGGACTAACTAGAGGCAGGATATCTCGTCAAAGAAAATCTTTCAACTCATTCTCCAGTGCAGCAAATGGAGTTTACTGGTAAAGGAAAAGAGTGTATCCTGAGGTTTTGGGCAGAGTTCATGCTTACATAGTTTAGAGTTCTTCTTTGTCCAGAACTCATTTTTCTTCCTCTTCACATCCTTTCGCACCCTGTAAAAGTGATACATGCACAGACCCATTGTCCATCATTGCAGATGTATTTTACAGGGTAAATGTCAGAAATCAGAGGTGGCTGTAGTTCTGCCTTGTTCTGTCATGTTTAGTGACTTGCGGCCTGTTATTTAAACCCTCATGTGCATTAATGCAGATGTTTAGACGCTATGAATCTTTCACATATTTTCTTGTTGCAATTTTTATGATATTTTATGTGATAAATCAGCACAAAGCAGTGTATAATTGAGTTCTTATAAATAAAAACTCTTGTAATAAGTTGCCTTCTAATGTCATTTGTATGATAAATCTTAGCAATTTGTACAGTATTGAGAGCTTTTTTGTGAAGTCTGCTGAAGATTGCTAGAGAACACCAGCAAAGAAAGGACAAACATGTGGAACAAGGTGTTTGGGTCAGATAGAACCAAAATGTACCTTTTTAACCTGCATGTAAAATGCTGTAGTAAAACCACCATTTTGATCACACAATGCACACAGTGATACATGGTAATGTAATAGTAGAAGAAAACTCCTGCCTATTTGGATAGCTTTTGATGACCATCCAAACTGTGGTAGAAACCAGACTACTGAAGTCAGAAAATAAGGGGCTCAGTTCTTTTTCAATCCCTGATGCAATTGACTAACAGTTGGAATAAAGTAAAAGCAAACAGTACATAAAACTATAAAGAGAATGGTACATATATTGTAATTGTGATTAAATATATGTTTCCCCCGAAAGCATCTAAATTGTGATACTCTTTCTCTCTGCAACCTGTTTTCCAGATTGTTGCATTTAGCTCTTGTATACAGAGCCACATGCAGGATGGCTTGCAGCCTTGGCAGCTGCTCACACCGGGCAACGTCTTGCGATAATGCTCCAAGTGAGCAGCTGTTTATTTAGTGACACTATCCAGGAGGTTTGGTTCACTTTCATAATTGCTGCATGTAAGTGAACCAAATCAAATGATTTTTTTTTATTATTCCCCATCCAATCTAGCCAAGTCTCAATGGCTGAGGTTTACCTTAAATATGGACCGAAATCCAATTACTTATCTGTAACGAGACTAGAAAATTGTTCTTTGGACACCCTCTTTACTCACCCTGGATATATTGAAGAAGATATTTTTTTATTTAAGAAAAGTAGTGTAAACAGTCAGTGTTTGGAATTACTTACTATTAACTTAGCAAGAACTAATGCACACCACACTATTTAGATTTTCATTTGGAAAGCTCTTAAATGAATCTTTCTTATATTGGCCAAATGTGAAAAAAGATGAAAGGCTATAATGATGTCTGCAAGGTGCTGCACTTTCTAAGGGATTCCTGATTGTTCAGAAAATGTGCAGCTTTATGAGAAGGTCCCAGTGTGGAGTCTTTGTGCTGAGGAAATGATCCAGATGCAAAGCTTCTGGCCCTTGTAACCCAGTGGGACATATGCCCTGTTGCTCCTGTGCAGTCGCAGGAACAAATCCACACAGTCAAACACCTCATTGCGCTCTGTGAGGTGCTCTTATGGACTGCTGAATTATCGATGAACCACTTGTAGTGTTTGTGTACCTGCTTTTATTCTGGCAGTGACGGAGGATTTTCATTTGAGCTTAATTACTGCTTGGAAGCAGAAAGCTCCCATATGTGTTTTGTTGGCAGGTTCTGGAATCCACCAAGATATAAACACACAAATAGTGCTTGAATATCTATCATCTTTATGTCTATTGAAAAAAAATGAATAAATAAAACTTGGTGACACAATTCTTTACGCTACTCTTAGCAACATGTGTCTTTGTTCCCACTTTCAGCCTTTGGTCAGGGATGTGTCATGTTAAACCTCCATTAATTTAGCTACAGGATTGCTTCAAATTATGTAAACATAATTCATATCTGCATCAACATGGGTATGTTACTATATCTTTTATACATTGGTACAAGTAAGGTAAGTGTTGGTCCAGAAGCGGTGATACTTTGGATATGTTTATGTCTGGCGTGCATTGAACATCCCGCATTCACTAAACGTAAGGGTTTCCCTCGTTTCTAAATATATTGTGTTTGCATAACCTAATATGGCATTTTTGTACTGATATTGAATATAAACATTTGCATATTTACCTTATTTAGTGGGTGTAATGATTGTTTCAAAATATTTAATAGTTCATCAACCTCCCAAATCCTTCAATTTGGATCTCCAGTTACTCATGGCAACCCCACAGCATTTCCTATCAAAATCCTGCTATTGGTACTTCACAAGAGTATGTCACATTACAGACTGCTGCTAAATCGTGCTCTGTGCACCACTTCAGCTCAACTTTTAAATTGGCTTGGGAAGACCATCATTTTTTGGAAAATTCCCAGAAACACTGAAATAATAGTCCACTTTGTTTTTTCTCTCAGAGCCTTCTGGTTGGATGTCATTGATGTCATCGGCCAAAATTAAAAATGACTATATCTTAAAAAGAAAAGCAGCACAACTGCAAAACTCTGCACAAACGAAACATGAGAAAAGTAGAACTCTTTGGTTCAATGTAAAGCATGATTGGGGGGGGTGGGGGGGTTGATCTCTGGATAACCTAAAAAATCATTTTATTGCTCTGAAACAAAATTAGCACAAATTAAAATTTGAACATCAAAAACCTGCATTTACACATCACTCACTATTTAGTCTATTTGCCATGTTTTTCAGGTGGTGAGGTGTCAGCTGCATGCAGTTCAGTTACGGTCGTGGTCATTGAATTATGCGCATGGGACATTCAATGCATGTGTGTAGTGTAAAATATGCCCGTTAAGCGTTATACGTATAAGCTTTTAATAATTCAGCTAGTTAACTAGTGGTTAACTTTTATCATAATCCTGACACCATAGTTATGCAGTGCAAGAATGTTTGTTGTTTAACTGAAGCAGAGATGCAATGTCAGGATTGTTGTCTTATACTGTGTCGAAAGGGAACAAAATATTTTTGATAATTATCAGTTGTTGGCCATAACAATAATAAGATTTTAGGTATTTATATCTGGTCTCATTTTTTTATCCATGTTTGCCTCTGAAAGTTCTTTTTTAAAAGAAACTCTGGAAAACTGAACTTATTTGAAGACTGGCTCTCATGATCCTGTCATGAAATATGCATCATTCCCGAGCTATATCATCCCTGGGAAGTTTGGAGTAGAGCCCCCTGACCCGAGGCACTACTCAGCGGATGTCAGTAGAGGTGGTTGAGGTTCCTCCCATTTTCTAGCCTTTCTTTTGTAGGCCCATGCCATTGGAAGTAAATCCTGAGGCAGAACCAGAAATTCTTTAAGCGACTAGATACAGTAATCTGGTGCTGTAGAGAGTTACTGAGCAGAGACATTTTTTGGTAACCCTGCTGGCTTGAAATTAGACATAAAAAGAATAGGGGCAAATAGATAATATTTAAACTGTCATTCTACTGTTGTGCATTAAGAGAATTTAAAAAAACAATTCAAAGTTTTGCAAATAACCATTCCTTCGTTAAAAAACTGACCCAATATAGTAGCTGATAGGTGCACTAAAAACTGCTTCTAACATATTTTACTTGTTTGGGTTTTTTAGGATGAAGTAGGCTACATTTCCAAATCTTCTTCCTGTGGTTGTTTTGATAAGAAAAAAATATTTGACCAATAATACCGATTCCTGTCTTGTAGACACTCACACCACAGCCAATTAATTTCAGAGAGATTTGTGAATATTGTTGAATCTCTTGATGTCCTCTGCAGCAAATTCAGAAAGTCTTTCACTAGAATTTGGACGTTGCACTCACATTAAGGCTGAACTTATGCTGTAACCGCCAGGCAGTGATCGAAGAGCCTTTATTCCTTTTTATGTTGTATCTTTTGTGTCAAGATTTATATTTTATACTCCCCATTCAATTCCTTCATGCACTGCTATTTAATATACAGTCTGTTAGAAAGTGGCCCTGGAGCCTTGGCAATATAAAACAGCCAAACAAACATCAGAGCTTTGGCTCATGTTGTGGAGCCCATAAACATTTCAGACAAAGCTTGTGTTAGAGTCCAGGCTCATTGCCTTTTACTAGTTTTTATCACAAAATAAGTTTAATCTGGTGACATTTGGCTAATTATCTGTTTCCACTTCTTATGTGCACCACTATAAGGTTTATTGTTTATTTGTCAACACACTAAACAGCTTAATAAATTTTAGGGTGAAAAAAAAGTTGTTTGGCAGCCTATTTTCCAAACAAAGAATGCTTTCTTTTCTGGAAAAATGCTTTTCTTATATTTAATGCAACAGTCATTTTCTGTACAATCTGATTTTGCCAGCTATATGGAAAACTTGACTGCTCTTTGGTATTTTAGCAACATTTAAATTAGACCTAGAAATTGCTACCAGATGTGTTCTCAACACATGTTTAAGTGGCTGGTATGGCTTACAGAATAGCACAGACCCCATATCTCTGCATCTCATATGCTGGGAAAAATGTCACATTGTAACCCATGTCAGTATTTTTGGATTTAACAGCAGCTGGCTTGTGCAAAACCTCTTCATACAATCATCACTTGTGTTAGAAGCAGTTTATTGGAATTAACAGGAAGCTTTTTCATACTCAACTAAAATTGAAGCATTGTTCAAGCTCCTACATACATAATTATTTTGGAAACTATTATTCACCAGTAAAATCATCTTGACTTAAATACAAATATTGCAACATCTGACTGACAGGTTTTAGACAAAGTTGGTAAAAAGTTAGTGGGGTTAGGTTAAGTAAGGCAACAGAGTCAAGAATTTCTAATATCGGAGTAAAGGCTTTTCTAGCAGAAAGATTATGATATCAGTGCAAAACTTGAAGTAGATGCCCAAATAACTCCCCTGACAAGTTGAGTAAGACAAATATTAAACAGGGAAGCAGAGACCCATGGGATATGTGGAGGAGCTCCAGAAATCAAAAGGTCAGGCGGGATAATCCGGCGATATGACAGCTATTAATAATGGATAATGTCGGTATGACAGCAAATGATGGAAAGGAGGTTTTCACATGTGACCATGCTAGACTATTTTGGCCTCGGTTCCTTAAAATTATGCATTGCAGTGGCAGCATTGTGTAGTAAGATGATTTTGTTTTTTTAATCAGAAAATGGGAAACTATAGATTTGATGGTAGCATCAAATAAACTAAATTCTTGGTAGACAAACTAGAAACAACTTGAGACTGATGAGCTTAACCTTCCAGCAGAGTGCACACATTAAACATACACTCAGACTTAACTCCCTCTCTGATATTAAGGCAAATTCATGTGTGTAGGAATGGCCAAGTCAAAGTCCAGATTTAAGCTAAATTTAGAACCTTTGGTGACACTCAAAAATTTTAAATATGCTAGAATATGTTTTCCATAAACTCTTAATGATTTTGAGCAATGCTCAGGCAGGACATATGAAAATGTTTAGTCTATAGAAGTAAAAACATTGCAGATTTATACCTGAAAAGTCTTTTGGCTTTACATGGAATTAAATATGGTTCTGAAAAACACCACGATTTACAGACTATGTTGTATATCACATAACAAATGTGGCTGTATAGTGATTATTCCTGTTGAATGAAGTTTGGCAAGAATTGCCAAGAGTTCACTCTAAAGAAGGTTTTGTAAACTTCTTTTTTAGACTGTAGAAAGTCTAGATCCATTTTCTTTTTGAAGCTACTTTTGCTTTATGCTAGTCAGCTCTCAAGCTTTTCTAGCTTCAGGATTTTCAGGATTCAGAGATAGAAGTAGTTGTTGTGTTTCTGTTTGCCTGCACGAGTGTGGGCTGGGGAGGCTGTTGAACAAACCGGATTCAACAGCCCTCTCTGTGCTTGCAATACGGAACCTTTACCTTGGTTAGGCAGGCTGCCTCTTGGTATCCTCGCTGTGTTTTCGTAACCCTCACTAAAAAGGCCTTGTTCCTAATTGCGTCCCTCGGGTTCTAAGCGTTCAGTATTCACAGCCTTTCCTGTCCCTCATGCTGATCCTCCTCCTCTTCCAACCTTAACCCCATCATCCCAATTCGACAGGTCTTTCCTCTTTAATCGCTTGACTTCAAAGCAGCATTGTGATGCCCCCAGGGTGTCTAGCTTTCCAGAGGCAGAGGGTAAGTCTTCCAGGCCTGGGAAGTTGGGTGAACGTCTGATGCCACATGAGGCCATATCCTAACTAAGGTATTAATTAATGGGAGAGTATCTTAGTTGCTGTTCTTCATCATGTTGTTACAAGAGATTTAGTGCAGAAGCAGGTTACACATTTTACAAAACTCTGAGTAGGGCTGGGCTTTGATTAAGATTTTTTTTTTTTGGCAAAAATGAGACGCACAAGCTGCTGTATGAAGAACGTGCTAGCCAGACAAGGGGGTCTGGCTTACGTTTGCCACAAAGAGGTCATCACGGTGACATTGTTCATTTGCATTACAATAGCAAACGTAGAACACATTTGCCATAGCTGCATTTTCCTCAATTCTCCATTCAGTCCAATATGATTAATACCTAGTAAATAGGGGAGAAGGTTTAACGAGTCCAACTTCCAGCTTTAACATGAAATAATTCTGTATTCTATTTGCGTGAGCACTCTGCTGGCTGGTGTGAAACCCCCCCAGAGCCTGTAGTAGAACGAAGAACAAAGAAACCAGTGGGATAGCAGTGACCATAGAGGAAGAATGAGTGATTATCTGTGGTGTGCCCTCTGATCAGTGTGGGGATTGTTTCTCCATGCTGGTAGTTTATCTTTATCTCCTGTGGCTGACTTACACTGTTAGATCAATAAATCCAGATGGAGTTGGGCGATAATTCTTCCTTAGTATTGCCCTCATTAAAGTGGATGTTCAGGAGATATGTGGCTGCTGGCATATGCTATTTTTCCACTTTCTACATATACAACAGTTAGCTGAATATTAACCTCTTGGGGTCGATCAAACCAGATCTAAGAGGACTTGCCTTTCATTGTCTACATTTAGTTCTATAAGCTTTTATTTAAAATCTAAATGGCCTCTTGATTAGTTATTTACTTGGACAAATGTTTTGAATAGACACTGAAATAACAACATTACATTCTGTCTAAACAATGTCAAGTCTCCTGCGTTGGTAAAATGTACTAAAGCTAAAAAAAAGGCAAATGTTAAATATTATTAAAAGGAACAGATACAGGTAAGTGTTTGCTCATGTAAAATGGACAAAAACATGGATGTCACAAGTTTGAAGGGCTGTTTAACACAATAGAAAGTTTTAATGAGAGGGTTGTTTTTGGCCAGAGTGAAGCTGATGTCATTTCCATTCGTAACATTCAGATCAAAATCATAAATTCCTGCTTGTTTTCTTCACCACTTCCTGTCCTGAGAGGAAGAGTACTGACTAAACCACCTTCTGTTGTCTGACCTCAGAGTTTTTGGTCAAAAGTTTCCTGCCTCATCAGCAGCATAGGCTCAGACCAAGAGGAAACACAAACTTCTATTTTGCTTGGACACAGACTTGATGATACTCAACATGCCTTCATTGCTTTTATTTAAAAAATTATATTCTACAAGTAATATAGTGATGACATGTTATCATATTGTGTTGTTTATTATGTGTTTTTTGTTTAAACAAAGCATCCTTTCTCGAAAAAGTATAAAGTACATTTAAGACCTGATTCACTACGTGACCACTGGGAATTGCCTTGTAGAAACAATCTATAAGGTGCCAGGTAATATAAAGATGTAATGATATGATATGAATAAATTGTAAATCATTTTTATTCTTTTGAAATACAAGCATATCTTCATCTTTAAGTAAATATTTTCCCTGCTTTTCTTAACTGTTGTTATACCTGCTGTTGACAGCTAAGATATTCAATGTTTGAAACCTAATGCTAATTGGAATGAAGAGCTCTTCTTTTAAGTGAGGTGATTTTCTCCTTGGCATGAAGTTTTTGTTCTGTTAAAGCTGCCTTGTCTAGTAATTATAATACTATGTAGCTTAAACTAACTTCTGCTGATGAGGCTATTGCACTTTAAAAATAAAAAAAAGTGCCACTTTATTTCTATCAACATGCAATTCTAGGTTCAACTCTAACTTTACATACTGTCTGAATTTTAGCCCCCTGGGCCTTTATTTTAGGACACTGGAGTAACATGTTGAAGTATCCCTGTGGGGCATTAAAGTATTTTATACTATAAAAGGTTGAAATGCCACAATTTATGTTGGGGAGATTTGTTTTTTCAGCCATGTAACATTTTACAGCCCAGTTAATTCATAGATAAACATCAAATTTTCTTTTTTCTGAATGAATCTTAAATATAATATTCAAACCATGTTTTATCTTTGCCACCAACAAAAACAGTTGACAATAGAAAAGTTATGCTACTGGTGTATTTTAAATAATTTTCTTTTTCAGTCATGACACAATATATTACTCTTTAAATGCAGTGAACATTATAAATATATTTCTGGAGTATATTGATATCTATTGGTTTTGAACCTTGTAATATAAGGAATAAGCACAAACATCACCAACATTACAATCCAAGATTTCCGTAAGCTAACCCTAAGGTTTAAGGGTGAGATTGTGTGAAAGTGACTGGATGGATGTGAGGTTGTCCTTGTCTGGTTGGGTGTTGAATCCACCACTACTTAACATCCTAGGGCAGAATATGACCAGGGCCTGTCTCCTCCCCTTTCTTATGCTCCCCACTAGTGACAGGTGCCTTTGCCTGTTGGTACATTGTTGGTTCTCTGGGTGCGGGATTGAGTATGTCCAGGGGCCGCTGTCTCATTCCTGGTAGCTGCCGGCCTGGGCATCCTGGCCTCGTGGGGTCTCCGTTAGGGGGGGTGGCCCCGGACCTCGGACCCCTGGGCTCTCACCTTGGTCCGCCTCAAGGACTGGACCTTTTTGGGGTTTGGCCTTTCCGGGTCCAGGATCTGGGCACAGTCATCTGCCCCTCACTGATGGGTGTGGCCCTCCCTGCGTCTGCCGACCTTGGGTACAAGGGCCTGGGTTGCCTTTGGATATTGCGTTGCTTCTTGTACATCCTAGGCCCTGTAGGGTGAGTCTGGGACCGCCCACACCTGCTATTAAGCACATTTTTCTTCTGAAGAAACTTTGTAAATCCTTTATACATGACCATGCATACACACCACGGGAATTTGATTCCAGGTGTTCACATATACATGATTATGCTAAATACTAAGCTGCAGCTACAGATTTATATCACCCCTGAATAATATTGTATAATCACCATAGATTTTGGCTTCCTCACACATGGATATCTGAGGGATACCCACTGCTCTTAAAGTTTTGTTTGATATTTACCTTGGTTGTCTGTTGTCTTTTTGTCATTATGTTCTCTCTTTTCTCTCTCTGTTTAACACAGGTGTGGAAGGAGTAAATGTCTATCTTCTGCATTGTCTATTTGCGTTGCAGTATTTTTTTTAGTCTCTTTTCTTGATCTCTTTACTGTCTCCATCTCCTTCTTTTCTTCCCTTAGTTCTTGTCCAATATATGGACTGTTACATATCTACTCAGATCTTTTAAGAGGCAAATGTATGAAAAAATAATGAAATGATTATTTCTTGCCAAGTGTGCTCAAGTTTGCCCTCATTTCAGTTCCAACTGGGTGTATAGTCAAGCCCCATCTTACTGCACACATCAGCATGCTTCCCTAACTTCTATGCTTGTTAAAGGAGATCAGCTCCCAAACATTACACTTCAAAACAAAAAAACTTAATTCGACATTGCAGCTGCTGTTTCTCTGTCAATTTCATGATGTTAAACAGCTGTTAGTCCCAGAGAAACTGTCTATGGTGTTCATTGTAACACAGGGTTATGTTTACAATGCATATGACTCTATTGTGCTGAAGACTAAGACTAAGGGGATTTTAAATGCCTAATACATTTCTGGTAGGATGGGGGGGGGGGGGGGGGTGTAGCGTGATGTGGTACAAAAGGTTTCCGTTTGCTAACAACAATCCTCAATCACGTAAGGCTTGCAAGAATACAACTCTCAGTGTGAATTGCTGGGAGGGATGCTGGATGAGGAAGTTCCTATTTCAGAAACATCCTGCTGTCTCACATTGACAGACAGATACTAATGATGTAATACTATTGTCAGAACCTGAAATATCAGCAGACGCTAATCAATTACTGGCTGCCTTGGTGCTTGAATTGCTCACAGTGCTCCTGAGTTTAAATGTCATTGGCAAATTAACAAGAGTGATTTCTTCAGAAGGAATGCCATTGGGTGGATGTAGATGAAACCTTTTCGTCCCTTGCTTTGTTGGACCCCCAGCGGCTTGGCCTTTCTTGTCCCCTCGAGACTCCATCCTATTGTTGGGCTTTCTTCAGCCGTCTGCGCAGATCTCAATTTGCACCCCCATAACTGATTCAATGAGGCTCCCGCATCATAATGGTGCTCCGCTTTCATACAAAAAAGGTTACCATGGAAACCAAAAAATATTGCAGGACCCTCCACACTGTTGCTCTCCACCCGCTAATAGTCCTCTAAACAGAGGGTTCAAGAGAGACTACTGCAGCAACAGGCTTAAGGGTAAAATTTGATCACACAGTGGCATAGTGCTATTACAAACCAAGATAATGACAATTACTCACTCATCTGCTGCTTTTGTAATACTCTGGAACAAACTGAGGCAGGGAATATTGCATTGCTCTACCTGGGGATACATTAGCTGAACCATATGGTGATTAGTAAAGAAAAAAAAACTTTGTAAATGACTCTTTCAGCATGTGTTTATCCTCAGTCTCCCTGCACGTGTGAAGCTGATGTTATTCATTCTCTCAGCGTGGGTGCTTTCAAGCTCCCACGATAAGAGAGTGTATCATTCCAGTGCATCTCCCCACTTCTGAGATTTGTCCCTCTTCGTCTCTCTGACTTTGATTGCTTCTTCCAGATGCAATCACAATCCTATATTCTGTATGGGGAAAGGATGTGCTGCTGCCACTGTCACTTGGGTTTAGTGTCCTGCCGAATGGGATGTCAGCCAGCAATATGGTGTGTCGCCAGGATGATGTTGCTTGGCTCTATCAGTGGGAATACTCCTGGGATATTCTCCCTTCCTGTTCCTTGTCAGGATGAAAATGCCCTGCCAGCTTATTGCACCAGCTAACTACGTGCTGCTCATGTCTTTCCAAAAGGAAGGCAGCACTCTCCATTATTGGGTACCGGGGTTGTCAGTGCCAGCGCTTTGAAACTGGCTCCAAAGTGCAGTCAGTCAAAAATTGCGCTGCCGACTATTTTTGCACAGAGGCTGGAGGAGCAGTGGTTTAATTGGTGCTCATTGCTGTATCGTTATTTTCAGTTGGGAGACAGTTGTGGGAAAAGAAAAAGCCATTAAAAGACAGGAAAAAGTTTAAAGCGTTTATGCTCATTAGATACACTTGACTGGAGACACTTTTGCATTGACAGCCAAAGTCAGCAACGTGTGCTCAGAGAAAAAGGTGAATAATGCATGAGTTCAGACACTCCTCAAGGTCAAGCTATAAAGTGTACGAGGAGAGTGTGGTGTAGAGTATACTAATAATGAACAATTAACCCTAACCTTATTTTAGAACCTCAAGCAAGTTAATAGCTTTTTATTTGGATGCAACATTACTCTGGACTCATGCTATTAAAGTTGACTTTTATTTCCTCTGCTGCTATTAATATTCCCTTACAAATGAGGAGTGAAATATTCACATGGATGAAGCACTTTTGCAGTCTTATGTTAGTGCAATGCTCGCAAGGAGTGCTTCATAAATAATAAATGCAAAACCCCGTCATTTTAAGCGTCCCAGAATTTTCCCTTTCTGTGTTTTTTTTTTCAACCTTTATTCCACTCAGATTGATTGTGAGAAAAATGTGTCACATTTATTTCTGTTTTTTACTCCTCTGCTATTTATTCACCTCGTCAGCTCGATCTTAACCATTTTTTTTCTGTGCTTGTGTCCAACAGCCCATGAAAACAGGAGCTGAGGAGAAAACCAGGACAAGCCATCACCAGTTTTACCTGAACAAAGAAGAAAAACAAAGAGATCCGCATGGTATGGTTGTGTTTCATCTTCAAATTTAACGCATGTGATGTTAACAAAAGAAAACCCCCATTATTTTTATCTCATGCATATATTTGTGTTTGAAACATACTTATGCCCTCTGGTTTCCTGTTGTACTACATAGCTGCTACCATGAGGGATTCCAGCCTCTGCACACATGTGTAAAATCAGTGAGACTCACAGCAGAAAGAGCTTGTTGACAGACTCTTCTCAGTGAGATGCTGACAGCACATGTGAAAAGCCATTGTTATGGTCGACACGAGGCAAAGTGCCGGCATGAGGGCTGCCTCAAAGAGCTTCTGCTGCTGCAATACTGGCAGAAAGGCTTTCGTCCTTTAACCATCACAGCAGGCTTGTGCTGCTTTGTTGTTAGGCTCTGATTTGCATTGACATTTACAACATTAGTATTCTAGGCAAGGCTGAGCAGCAGATATTTGAAGATTGAGAGGTTAAAGGGCAGTTTAGATCCAGACTGATCAGCTGTTGACAGCTATAGGACATATCTATCAAATCAGACAAATGACGTAACAGACATGTAAATGTATTGACATTATTGGTACTGCAAAGATTTGATTGCCAATTTGATTGCTTTTATTGCAGGACCATTGACTAACGTGTCTGTTGAGGTGTTATTTCTAGCTTTCCATCATTCAGCTTTTAAATTCACTTAAAAAAGTTAATCTTATGTGATATTCACGTTTTCCTTAAAATGACAGCTTAATATTCATCCTTAATTAACATTTAAAGACAATATTTTCTTTAAAGTAAGGGAAAATGTTTATCAGCAGTGAAAATTATTGTTCATGAAGAGAAAACTTAACAATCCAACAATATTTTTACTGTATTATATCAAATAAAATATTCATTTGTTGTCAGGTTTATTTTAATCCCACTTACACTGTGCTACTCAAGCTTTTTTTTCACAGTTTCTGATGTACCGAGCTCCTTCAGGGGTCCTGTGTAAGGTGTTTGAGATTTTTTTTTTCTTTCAGGTTGTATTAAGCTTTGCACATGCTGCAAACACCCTACTGAAGAAGAAACTGCTGTACACAATCATAAAATACAATGGGATTTTAAAATAGAAAGGACTGAAAGATAAAATACATACAGACACAATAAAACAAAGTGAAACCTCCCAGACTGTGCCAAAAGCCAAAGAAAAAAGATGGGTCTTAAGAAGGGACTTAAAAACAACGACTGGAGAAGCCTGTACTAATAAGCCAAAGAGTGACAACAAAGCATACTTGTAAGCAAACTGATAAGTTTGTGAAATTTGGATGATAACCACTGTGAGACTCCAGGGGGTTTCCTCAGAAAACCAACAAATAAAACAAAAGTCACAACCCATAATGCTGCTCTTTATGGTTTTCCTTTTATTGTTGTTTCCTTCTGAAAAAGCTTTGATTGCTTAATGAAAAAAAAACCTTGTTTACATCCACATCTTTTATACAGCTAGCTGTGTTGTGGTGCAAATATATGAGACCACTGAGTAACTGTAAATGTGTTTAAAACCTCTTCTCTACTTTCCATATTATATGAGGCTTAATCAGGAGTAGCAGGATTGCCTCATACAACAATGTGGACCTATAATCACACAGAGCAGAAAAATGTTTGACACGGTGCTGAGACTCGTGTTAATGCTCCAGGCTTCAAACCAGTGGGTCAAACATAAGGAATAAAACTGTTAACTTAAAGCATACACAAATTTGAATTATTCATTAAATGCTGTCATGCAGAAAATATCTATTAACCCAACCAGTTGCTCTGTTATCACATTGTTTCAGGGTTATATGTTCTGACAGTAAAAGCTGCTCTCACAATATTGGTTTAGAGTCATCAGCCTACTTTGTTTTCTTTGATTAACCTATTTTCAACACTTTGCATTGCGATGGTTATCTCCTCCATCTCTCACAAAACCACATTCAGAACTGTCATCCTCAAGGCTTGTTTGATCACTCCACTGCACTTTAAGCACCATCTTGTTTTAGAAAGTAGGTTAGGCAGTAGCTCATTTTCATTTTCCTCTTCCTCTTATCTTGTTAAACCTTCACTAACTTTCTCAAGGTTTTGGATATGTGTGCACAGCATGTAGCCATCTGTGAGTGATGAAACAGTCTTCAGGCAATCTACACGAGGGAGCAAGCTATATCCAAACTAACATATGGCCTTGTAGCAGAGTGTGACTGACTGTTCATTAGACAAATGGCTGGCCAAACTGTGCATCCCCCCCTTCCCAACTGTAAAGTGCTCCCCTGTGCTCTGTTTTGTTTTCTAACAGGAAATAGTGTTTGGTAGCGATGCCAAACACTGTCTTGAAGACAAAGGCCACTCTCACAGGATGCCTGGGTGACCTTAGATACCAATTTTTTATTGAAGACTACAGCTCAGAAGTTGAGACGTGAAGCATAGGTGTTTTAGAGGGCCTTTGCAGTGCTTGAATGACTGATTTTGAATGAAAAAATGAAGCATCTTTGATTGTAAGATTTTAAATTCATAAAACAAATAGATTTTAAAATTTCTTGCACATTATATAATGAAATAAAACCTCTTTTTTTGCCTGGAAAAATTCTTAGTTACTTTAAATGTTAGATGAAAAATCTCATGGGAAAGGCCCAGCCAGAGGACTGCAGGAAGACTGCCATTACCACAAGAGGCTTTAGTTCATTTCAACTGTTTAGAAGTTTTGTTTTTTGTTTTTTTTTGACAAAAAAGTGGTGAAGCACAGTTTAAATTAGATTTAAAATAAACTACGTGGCTGGTTTAGTGGTGTTTTCCTGTTGATAAAGCTGCTAATGGAGACTAAGAACTGGATCTGTGGTAGAGTGATTCTGTTATTATTTGTTTTGAAATAGTGCGGCTGTGGTGTGTTTATACATCTTTGTTTTGCACTGCCATCCTGCATTCAAAGCGTCAACCATTACAAAATCAGAAATTATGAGAAATGTTTGCATTTATTAACAGTTCAGGAACTCTTGGTTATCTAGAAGTATCAAAGAGGTCTCTTAATTCTGATATGCCCGACTCAATGCTTTATTTACTTACATGGCTCTGCGTTTTAAGTTTAGATGTTAATTAAACTTGGAGAATTCTGCTGGTCTACTCACGTACCTAATGCATACTTATTTCCAATATGCCACATTTATATGTAGTAATGTTCTTTTCAATGATGTATACAGTCATTTAAATCACTCTATCTGACAGCTATGTTAGTCTATACTCTTTTATTTCTGCTCAAATTTTCAGTGTAAGTGGCATTCCTCAAAGGATTTTGTCACTTATCGATGTGATAGCAACACACACTTGCTGCTGTTTGTTACTTGCATACAGTATATAACTAATTGCCATGCTCTGAGAGTTCCAGCAGGATTGTGACATCCTGCTGGAAGTACAGCAGCCACCTGAAGATGGGCTCATAGTGATAGCCGTGGTCATCAACAATAATCAATAGGCTGTGATATTTAAACAAAAACATCTCGGTACCAGAGGACCCAAAGATAATTTCTGCAACATTTTTACACCACCCCCACCCTGAACAATTTATACAAGGCAAAAATGATTCATGAGGTCATGTTTGCTAAAGCCAAATTCTGAGTCTATCATCTCAAAATTGCAGCTGAATTAGTGATCTGTCAGATCAGGCAATGTTTTCCATCTGTTATTATCCAATTTAGATGAAAAAAAGAGCCTAGGTTTGCTGTTTTTAACTGAAAGACTGGCTCTCCGTGTGGTCTTCTGCAAGTATAACCCATCTGTTTCAAGCTATAAAGTGTTTTCACCCTGATGTGACATCACCAAGGTATTTTAAATAGACAACTGCTGCTCCCTAGATTTTTCTTTTTTTAACTGATCTTTCCAAATCCATGGAGGTCACAAACTCCTACGAGTTCCACAGGTTCTTAAATACTCAACACTGTCCATCCAGCACCAACAAACATTTTGCATTCTTTCTTCACCATCCAGATGCACAGATTGAACTTCAGCTGGTGATCTTACTCACATCTAAATTTCTCCATGCAATTTATTTCTATCATGGGATTGGCACATTTAGTATTTCTGTTAGCACCTAATTAACATACCTATTGTGTTCCGTAAGGTTTCCACAAGTAGGAATCATTATTCCTGTTTTTTTTTAAAACCCTCACAGATTAGGTTTGAACTGTGCAAAAGTGGAAATTTTAAATGCCTAAATACGATTTAATCGAGAGGCTTATATGGGAAGGCCAGTGGAAAAAAAAACATAATAACAGGAACCTAAATAATAATAAGGCTCTGATTGTGGAATTGGACAAAAAAAGCAGAACTACAGAGAAATAATTCCCATGATGTGTAATTATGAAGCACTTCATTTTGAATTGAGTTATAACCCAGTTCTGTGGAAATCCCCTACGATCATGTGTCATCGATCCAAAAAAAGGGAGAAAACAAAGTAAAAAGCCTTAACAAGTGGCAGAGTCGACGTGTTTATGTGTTCATTGTGTTCTGCTGCCACATGCCTTTAGAGCAGGATCAACAGTCCACTCTGTGCTGGAACTGCAAGGGATCAATGCATCAATGACCAGGCGTATGGGCCTGTTATTGATCCTTCTCTCATACAGCCAGTTTGTATCTTCACTCACCCAGATAGAGGCGCTGAAGCAATTAAATAAAAGTCTGTAGTAAGACAAAGTGGGGATCACAAACATGTTCAGTACTAACAAAAAAATCAGTTTGTTTACCTCACAAATCAACTACTTATGTTAAGTAACAAGAAGAAATCAATCCCTTTCCCATTCACCCCATCTTTCTAATCTAAGGAGCTGGAGAATCGATTTACTGGTGGGAGTCTTAACAACAGCTTGGCCTGAACCAACAGCTGGATGAATGCCCAGTTGGGATGTCAGGAATGTGGCCTGCGGTAATGTTGACTGCACATGGCCCTTCTGCTTCTGACTGTGCATTTGTTTGTTCTTGGTGTGCTCTCTAGTTAATCAGCCTGTTATTCAGGAGGATATCAGCTGCCTGGTCAGAGGACTCACCCCTTGGGTTTATATATATCATAATTCCCAAGTGAATGCATGGGGGGGCATGCCACTCATGCTGCATTAGATTTGCAGCTCTTAGAGGAGCAATTGTATTAAATACTAAGTGACCTGGTGAATCGGAACTAATTCATTACAGCCATTTAGTTTCACCAGTCTTATATTATGCATACTGTAAAAAGACCCATTAGGGATGGTTTGCCTTAGAAAGACCTATTGATGTAGCTCCACCTTAGCTTTTAACCAGCATTAAAAACTCAGGTAAAGCTTTGTAGATTCCTGAGCTCCTTAACCTCTGGGTTCTTAAACAAAGGGTCGAATAACAGTGGTGCTTGTTGGTCTACATTATTGCAGGCTCAATTAGGTTAGAAAATACCTGACCAAAGTGGGAAAAAAATATTTAGAAATCTTTAAAAATATCTCCCTTTTTAATGTTAGGATAATCCATCAAAAGATAATAATTTTTGATACAGGAGTTTAACCCTCATTATATATTGATCTAATCATTTTTTTAAAGGTTATGAAATGGAGGAAGGAAATTACATCTTGTAGGTAAAAAACTAGGGTTAGAATTAGTACATTTGAAAATTAACTTAGAGCCATAATTAAGAAGCTGCCATATTGGGAATGGGAATACTCTGTTTAGTTCTAAAGTTAGAAAGTTAAAAATTTTAAAAAATCTATATATTTAAACTTTATAAGTCAAACAATTGTATGTTACCAATTGACAGCAAATTTTTTATTAGCTTTGTTTATCTGACACAAGACCATAGTCATGTGTTACTAATTGAAATATCTGTCAGTGTGGTCGTACTTTGTATTTCCTGATGTGAAAACCGTTGCTGTAACCCATTTGAGAGTCTGTTTTCACCCCCACACACCATGACTTGGTTGCCTTTGAGGTGATCTTGCTCTTTTTCTTTTTCTCTGCAGCTGTTCCTTGTTGTATGAAAGTTGTATACCCTCTGAAAGCACAAGGAGTTATAGCTGCTTTACATTCAGTGCACTTCAAAGCTCCTCAGTGTGACAGCACAGCCCAGGGCTCATTCTCTCCTAATTGGAGGTTCATTAAGGGACATGCTATGCCTCAAGGGACCCCTGTTCATTGCTAGAGGATTTTGGGTGTTTACTTGCTGTGGCTGATTTAGGAAGTCACAGAGAAATAGGAAAATGGGTTTTTAATTGAGATAAAGGGTGATGCGGCATGTGTGCGGTCCCTCACTGTCATTCTCTGAGGGTATGCACATAAAGCATTAAAGTACCCAGCACCTGCTTCAGCCACATCAGGGAGCATGGGGCGAGTGGGCTGTCCCCAGGGTTCAATTACAGGTGATCATTTAGAGGGTCAATGACATTAAAGCAGGTCAAGTTTTAACTCTGGAATTTCAAGAGGGTTTCATTGTTAATGATTATCTGTTATGCAGGCCTGTGCTCAAGATGAAGAAGCCGGACTGGTCTGGTGGTTGGTGGTAGGTGCAGACCGGGTGTCCTTGTCAATGTAATCCATTTACTCAGGGGTAGCTAGTGGAGCAGAGGCACATGGATTCATTTCATTAACTGCGCCAAGAAATGCACAGATCAGAGATTTGTAACCATTTCCTTATTTCCTGGGGTGTCTTTCTTTTTTTTGAAGGTTTGACCTACAAATACCCAATTAAGCCAGGTGTGATTTCTCTTTATTAGCTGTTACAGCATGCAGGATGTTTCTTCTAGGTTTCGAGTCATTAAATTATTAATATTAATAGCAGAAGCAGAGTCAGATTGTGCATGGGAGACCAGTCACTTATTTTTTTTATTGGGGGGGGGGGGTTAAATAAATAGACCTCATTTGTAGTTTTAATTTGTCTTTATTAGCACAGTTATAACCTAACAGCAAACCTCAGGCTTCATGTTTTTTTTCCAGATCCGTGCATTTTAAAAGACGATTCACGTACCACTTATGGTAGTTGGACTGCATTTAATTTTGCTACAAGGAAACTCTGGTATAAATTATTTGGAAGGTAAATATGATTAAATTATGCAGTGGATGACAGGGAACGAGAAACATGTTCTGAAGGTTTAAATTACCGTCTTTAACTTCAGCTATGATCCCATTACAGCATAAACATGAAATGATCAATGAAATTGATTCCAATAAATGATTGCACATAAATAAAACCTTACTGTGGCAAAACTCCTCATGCTCGGCATGGACTTTAATTTTGCATCTACTTGTGTGCAAATAAAAGTCTCACCTTGGATTCTTAAATATTGTCATATATTTCGGCCTTTCATCTCGGACAGACAACTTGTTTCTGTGTTTCTATGTTGTTCTGGAGGCTGTCCCCGCACTCAGCCGTCACACCACAGTCTGGAATAACAAGCGGCACGTCGGCCAAAGGATTTCAAATCTAGGAAAATTGAACCCAATTAGGTTATCAGAAGTCGGCAGGATCTGCTTCAGCTGGTTGAAACAGCTAATTGTCATACCACGCGCCACCAAGTGGTCAGGATGAACAGCAACAAGGCATACAACATTTCATTTAGTTTAGCATTTTCTGTAAACAGAAATAAAAAAATTTTTTCTAATACTGACAACAGAACTAGTACAAGCTCTGCATAAAGCATTTTCTTTTAGAGTTTAGCATTTGCTGTTGTTTGCAGTTAGTGCTATTAAGTAATATAGACCAGCAGGGTTATCTTTTTTCATTAGAGGGAGAATGTGTAAGAATTTCTGTCATCTAGAGGTGAAATGGGGGTATTTCACTCGAACAAACGATATACTCTAGTGCACCACTGCCTCAAAAATGTTTTGTGGAAACTAGCTGCATTGTAAGAAAAAGCCTTGAGAGGGCACATGTAACCATTTCATTGAAGTAAAGTCTGTACCAGCTGGTGTTTAGTGTGAGAAGAAGCCAGCAGTCACCAAAGCTTTGAAAACTGCTAAACTCACATAAACCTACAATTCTCTACTAGCAACATTGGTATATGTTTGCGGGATCTACTGTTATGCTTTCTATAGCAACGAGTAACAGTCTAATTAAAGCAAAAGGGAAAAGTTAGCTTTATGCTACTTTAGGCAGTTCACTTACTTGTCAAGGAGTAACATAGCAATGTCAGCGTGGCTATTAAAATGTTCCTCCACCTGGAGAAGGCTTGTCCGATGTTTATCCTTGTCTTTTGAGTTCTGTTTTTCTTTCTTTTTTTCTATCAGTCTTTACTTTCAAGATGGCAGACTCGCAAACGGGTGACCAGCCGTATTTATGAAGCAATATGAAATTCTTTGCTTATAAAAATCTATCTGATTATTAATGGAGGTAATGATACACCAATAAAAACACATATGCAAGTAAGTACGATTTCAGGCAGTAAAAAAAGAAATTTTGACACGATGTCCCCTTTAAGCCAGGAACTATCACAAATAACTTTAAAAAATTGAATTGTTTAGTTTTTCAATCATGGTCTTGCTTATGTTATCTGAAGTTTGTCATCTGATCCAACATGGACTTGCTGGAAAAGATTTTGCAGCAATTCTGGACACTGACATTAGCGCTTCATCTGTGCTTGCAGGAACAAAAGTCACACTGAGATGGTTTTTAAGCTTGAATCACCCCAGTGGAACAATTAATTGTGTTGATTTTTTTTTTAACCTATATAATTATTCAATTGTTACAGTTCTTACATGTATGACCAGCTTCCTTCTTAGGAGGAATTTTAAGGATATACAAACTTATTTGTTATTTTTCACATATGTTTCCTGTCAACGTTTTTCATGTCTCGATCAAAAGGACAAAACCGTAATTGTTGATCTGGGGGAAGAAAAAAATCGCAGCGCTTGCCGTCTAAGATAGGCATGGAAAATTGCTGGGAGCAATGCTTAGAAAGGCTCCCACTGGGAAGAATGTAGGTCGAATGGGTTTGTCCTCATTACAGAGCACTGGCTTCTGTTGGTATCATAAAGTTGATTTGGTTTCTCCGATCCCATTAATCCGCCATCAAACACCACCATTGCAAGGTCTACAGCCCAGGCTTGCCGTTGATCTCCTAGAGTAAACAAAGGGATTCTTCGAGCCGTATGGCATCCAGTGATGTCAGTATCAGAAGAAGCGGTTGATGCAAATTGAGTTGGATTTTACAGGATTCCTCAGGGCAATGACTGCAGTTAAATTGTCACATCAATGACATGCGGTATTTCTTTTAAAGAAAACACTTCTCTAATCTCATCAGCACACCATTTCTTGCTACTCTGTGTGATGCTAAATGATAATGTTCAGCATTTTGCCACTCTCTATAAACACAAATCAGTGATCTTTGCATGTTATTGCAAAGCTGCTGTTCCTGAGTTGCAAACTGTGTAAAGCTTTTCAAGATAATAAAATCTGCAAAATATTCTAAGACTTAGTTGTCTGATCTCTAAGGCTGGACTGTGATCGATGAGGGCCTGCAGTCTTATGGGAGTCATGGGAAAGGCCAGTTTGTTTACTCTGCACTTTCACTGTGGCAGTTTGATTTATACTGTGCTGGTTTCCACCTTGTACTGGGAGCCTTGCTAGGCAAATAAAGTAAAAGCAATCTAAAGCAATGAATTTTAATGCAACAGAAGAGAATTGGCTCCACATCTGACAGTTGGGCTGACCCTAAGATGGAATTGCAGAGAGAAAGGGTGAGGCTGGAAAAGAGATCAGACATTTTTGTTTGTGGTTATAAAAACTGAGCAATGTCATAAGAGAGCTTTTCCAGCAGCCTGTCTCCTTATTCCCCGCTGTGGAAAATTCACTTTGCACTCTTAAGACCCAGGGATTGACAGAACGGAACATTTTACCAGCTTTTCTGCGAGACGGTAATTTATACAGATCTCAATTAAAGCATACTGTGACCTCATTAGGTCTTTCAGCTGAATCTAGAAAAGGATGGAGTTAATTAAAACCCGTCTCAGGCAATGAGGTGGTTGGTAGCTCTCAGAGTAGGACTCTGAGGGTAATCAATACCTAAGCATATCATTATGATTTACAGAAAATATTCAACCATCACTATTAATCAATTTACTTGGTCATAGGACAAATGGAGCATGATAAAAAAAATAACAATACACCCTTTGGCTGCTGAGGAAAATAACAGTTCTCATTATCTACTAAATCATCCCCAAACCAAACAAAAAGAGACTCGGTTTCTTTAGATTGCTTAAATGTGATTGTCACGGCAACTTACACCAGCCGACAGTGAGAAGAAAAAGGCTTTCTCTCTAGCTCAGAACACATCAAGATTAGACAGCAAGTAAAAAACAAACCATTGTAAGCATGCAATATCAGAAGAAGAAAGAATCAGACAAAGATAAGGTTTTTGTTCTTCTTAATTATTCATGAAATATGGATTCTCTGTTGTAGGAAAACTCCAGGAGCGCTAGATTTAAGGCAGGCATTTGACAAATGGGTTTGGGGATTTTACACCTGTGTGTAGGATTAAATTGAAGGAGTCAAAATGAGCTCATCTGTGAGTAACAACAGAGCTGTTTCAGTTTAGACATTTACATAATTAATGGAACTCCTCATAATATCGATTTAACCATGAAGCTCCAAAAGAAAAAAAAAAATATATTTGTAGATATATATATATCTATATATATCTATATATATATCTGTCTAGATCAATATCCATCTATATATATATATGTGTGTGTGTGTGTGTGTGCGTGTGTGGGTGCGTGTGTCTGTGTGTATATGTGTGTATGAACTCATCAGTATTGTAACATGTTAAGTGTTTTACAGCATCCTTGATACTTTCCATTGCTGACTTGAATGGTAACAGTGTTCATAGGGGGGCAAGGCTGTGAAAAACCACAACAGTTTGCTTCAAAACATACATGTACATAAATGCTTATTTGTTATTGTGTATAAGCTTAATTTATAAACAGCTATCACTACGGTCCAAAATTAATTAAATTTACTGGTTTGAAGTCACACTGATTAGGCAAAGGAAATGACACTCAAGACAACAAATCAAAGAAAACAGAAAAGGTCCAATCAGGTGACCCACAGTGTGTGTAAACTTTCCCTCCTGGAAAATACTTTAGCAGTTTATTTATGTTTGTTGTTTTGAAACTGATAAGACCAGAGCTTTCAGCCACACTACGTTTAATGCAGGTTCCACATAAAAATGCTTTGAATGTCAGTATCAGTGAAAAACAACCATCAGTTCTCCTGCCACAAGCAAATTGTTTAAGGTAGAGGCTTAACAATTTGCAGAGATTCTGTTGCCTTTTGTGAGCTCATTTGAATATTCTTGTGAACCAGCTGTTTACTTAATGTGAAATTTGTGGATTGTGTTTCTTTAGGCTTAATTGGAGATGTGCAGAGAGCACAGATCAAAAAGCTAACATATGTGATTGTGGGTTGAGGGGGTGATGGTGGCATTAGTGTGTACCGGGTGGGCAATTCACTCAGCTGTGAATGGTTTAGAGCAAATACTTCTGTGATTTTGACAACCACTTCAAGTAAATGGAAGAGCAGCAAGATTGCAAGAAACAAGTGCTAAACTGATCAGTATATATATATGTATATATTTATATATATCTATATATATATATAGATATATATATATATATAGATATATATATATAGATATGTCTATATATATCTATATCTATATATATATATAGATATAGATATATATATCGAGATATATATATATATACTTATTTGTTAAACAAGTATTAGCTCTATTGCCAAACCATTCACCTATGGGAAAAGACTATTTACATTTATTCTATCAAGGTAAAATTTGAGTTTGTTTTCAAACAACCAAATGAGCAACTCCCTTGCAACAACTGGAAGTTAACTTAACTGGCAAGTTTTGCATTAGCATTGGTGCTATCCTAAATCTAGCATATAGAGTTTTCCCTGCCATCCGCAGCTACTCTACCATTCAGTGGCAACAGCTGATTCAGGATGAAGAAGTTAGGCATCTAGAAGGTTTGATCTGTGCAACATTGCTGTTGCTAAAGTCGTTAAACTTTAATCACAGACACTAAAAAAAACGTTCTCCCCCTCAAATGACATTTTCTGACACTACTTCCTATTTTGGTTCATAACTGATATTAAAAAATAGTTTAACCTAATAATTTACCATGAAGAACACAAAATAAATTGAATTAATGGTTAACTGAAAAACTAGACATGCTCTTAAACTAGACATGCTTGATTAATTTCAATAGCCTCCAAAGTATTTTTAAAGGTTGCATTAAGATGTTGTCATTCTATTGCAGGCATAAATGATGAAGAAATTTGTAGAAATTAAACCATCTTTCCCCCTCTGCAATAAAAATTAAGACGTTTTAAAACCTAAAGGTGCAGATTTTTAAAATATGTTGTAGTATACACGCCTATAACTGATTTTACAATTTAGAGCATTTCATATTTTATATTTTATTTTATTTTATCTACAACTACTACTTAGTGGTAGTTATTACTGTGTCTTGTTTATTACTGTGTCTTGTCTCTATGCTGCAACTGCAATGTAATTTCCCTGCTGGGATGAATAAAGTACTTCTATTCTTCTATTCTATTCTATAATTCTAAAAGGGTAGCTACATTTCTGTGTTTAAACAATGTGAACACTATATTATTATATTTCTCAGTTGTAATAAATGGATAAGACATTGCAGGAAGTTTGTAGTTGGCTTTATGTATGTGGGGAGGGTCAGGGACACAGACACCGGTGTGTCGTCCCCTAGTGCAGTAGAGGTGTTCTTCATTATCTAGGAGTGCTTTGAGGACAGACCTTCATCAAGTAAAGTGTGTTTATGTCAGGTGGAGGGTTAGCTGATGGGTGCAAAGGAGTTACTGCCTTTCATTACATTAACAAAAAGATGCTTCACACAAAAAGGCCATCGCCTTTTCCTTAATGCACAAGGAGACTCAGTCAGGAATATGTCCTTAAAAAGCTCAGAGATAGACCAGCTTCAGACAGTACAAGAGCACCATATGTCAAAAGCCGCAGAGTGCTGATCGAAAAGTCACCCATTTGACTAATGACTAATCTTAGAGCTTAATTCATTTTTTTTCCTCTGGGATAAGTATAATGATACGGTTTAGTTCTGGGGTTCCAAAGATTTTCATTTCTTTAGAGACGGTTAAGAGATTCAATCTGAAAACACTTTAGGAGGGAAAACCTTAATCTGAATTTAAAGCAAACTAGCTAGTCCTTGTTTTGTTAGTGTTCTGTGGGGCAGAACTCATAAAAGTGTGCGCAGATCCACATAAACCATTATCGCTCACCATAAACCTAATTACTATCCAATATTAAGGAAAATGGGAATACTGTCAGCATGCAACAGGATTTATCCCACATATTTTCTGTTTTTTTCTCTCAGGGGCAGGGAGAGGCTTCAGCTCGGGGGACAACCATGGAGGGGGACTGTCTCAGCTGCATCAAGTACCTCATGTTTGTCTTCAATTTTCTCATCTTTGTAAGTACTTTTCATCTATTTCTCAAAGATGCTTAATCTAGCCACCTATGAAGTTAGTGTCAGTATAATGATTTAAGATGGGCTTCTGCCTGCTCTGTGCCCAACTGACTAATAGACCCACATTTGCATTTCATTAGATGAGGCAATCTTGATTCTATCAAATTCTCTTTTGATTAAATTTTAGTGTGCTGACACACATCTGAGGCTCACTGTGCCATATGGAGTTTGTGACTGACACCTGAGTTTATCAGTCATGATAAGACAATCAAGGGTAATCCCGTTAGTCGGAGCCATTGGAGTGTGGGGGTGGGGCGTTTTTGTGTCTTTTCCTGCTTTATTAGGCGCATCCAAACCATTTAGAGACTCCACTCGCTTGTGGTTGTTCAAAGGTTCGGGTGATAATGCAAGCAGTAGAGCAGTAAATGATCTCTGCCGTTAACACTACACTAGATTTTTTTTCTGTGTTATTATTTTTATTATTATTTATTATTATTTTATTTTTAGAGCTTTCAATAAAGTACTCAGTACTCTTTATTCATTATTTTATTTTTTTAAGTTAAAGGTAATTTAAGTACAGCCAAATTGTATTATTTACTACAGGGGGTAGAGGATAATCAGAGGCTCTAAACCCCCCATACTTTTCTTAACCAGAAGAGTAGCCCAGTGGGGGAAGTGAACAGGATTTTAGTGAGAGAATATAAGGAGGGTGCAGCATTGTTTTAGCAGGCTGGGGGGTTATCAAAGCTAGTTGATATATTTCTACACGCATAACAACCAAAACCTTGTAAAAAAAAACTAGGTTTTTGGTCTTAAATAACCTTGTTAGACATTTACATCACTGAGATGTTGTCATGAAGACACTGGCTCTCAAGATGTACCATAGTTGAGTATATGCATGAGGGAGTAAAGATACCACAATTTTACAGTGTTACAACAATGTAAAACGAGACTATTGGTTTTAATTTGAAACAAAACAGAAGAATGAATCGTACTGCTGAAAAAAAATACTTTATATTTGTTATCTGTCATTTTTTTTCTTTTTATTTTGCTTTTGATGTGCGGTATTAAGAAGATTTAAATAAGTAAGTTGGTATTTTTCAAGTAAACAAGCCTATATTAGAGAATATTGTTCATTTTTGCCATCATGGTAGTCAGCTGCTTAAATCTGGGCACACAACTCAGGAGTGTAAGGTGAAAACAGTAGATCCTGTCACACTGCACCATGAACAATCCCAGACTGTAAATTTGTTGTTTCATGGGATAAGATATAATATCATTATCACAAGAATAGGGCTCAGAGATTCAGTAGAGAAAGGTGAAGAGAAAGACACATCAGTAGTAAAGCTTGTGACTTTGCAAAAAGAATATTGCCATGCTCCTATCTCAACAATTAGAAGATCACAAAGAAGATTTTATTGATCAAATTCAAGCAATTTTCAAATGGACCAGTCCTGATTATTGACCTGCTGGTTTAAAGAGGAAGAATCCAATCATTCTTTAATCCAATACTTGCATACTATCAGTAACAGCTTAACTCCTAGAAGGAGCTGCTGCTACTTTGGGAAGAAGATTCAGAGTTAAAGTTTAGTCTTGAGCTGAATTTAGAGAAAGTACCAACATGTGAGTGGTTTATTCAGGGTTTGGGAGAGAGGGGGACAGTGATAGAGATAAACTGTTGAAAATACTGAATAGTTTTCTTTTTAACTTTAAATTCTTGGAATCATGATCTACTAATTTCTTACATAATATGCTTGAGCCAGTTTAAAAATATCAACAACACAAGGACTTTATTTTTCTCAATAAAAGCCAAAGACCAATTTAGAGTTATTGTTTGCTCACACATTCACTCTGATGTTGTCTTTGCACCTTATATACAGATATACAGTAAATAAATAATGAATGCTACCAGTACAAACGGTAGACTAGATATTTTTGTTTCCACTCTTAGATCTTGTTATGAGGGATGTCACAATAAAATGTTTTGATTTTCGATACGATAATGATATGGCACCTTTAGGAATTGACTGATGCCGTTATTGAAGCTAATAACATGCAATCATAAATCATACATACTTTCAATACTTATTTTTTAGTGTGAAATTTTTAAAAAGGGTTTGATAAAGTAATATTACTCAAACAGAGCAATAGGTAACAGCAATAGGTATAAAAAACATTTGACCTGTGATTATTAACCAGTGGGTTACATAAACTTTAGACAGAAGCTGTGTTTGAATTAGCATGCTGATATTGGAGGTTATACGTACAAGCTAATATGATCCCATATTATTTTCTTGCCTGATATCAACTGATATCGGATATAAATGTCGGATCGAGAGATCCCTACTACTTCATATTTTATTGTTATTAGCAGACCAAAGCTTTAGAGAAATCGAAGAAATAAATCATTTCATATTTTTTTACTGATGCATCTCTATTGCCTGTTACCTGAGTGATCAGAAATGCTTCATCTGCTTCCATGCTGTTACTATCTGTGCTTAATGGGACTGGAAACCTTTCCATACAGCAAGTTCCCGAGTTTGAAGCAAGGAAAATGAATGGTTGGATGTTCAGTCAGCTGGCTGGCAGTGTGCAGCAACATGAAAGGAGGAATTTCGCTGAGTTGTCCATAATCCTTTCAGTCAGAAAAAAAGCTCATTTTGGATCCACTTTTTAAAACTTTGCTTGATACAGTATGGAAGAGCAATACTTTGTCCCTCTATTTAGTGACCTCTTTTTTCATTTCCTTCAGCTGGGGGGCTCCTTCCTCCTAGGAGTGGGGGTATGGGTGCTAGTTGACCCCACAGGATTCAGGGAAATAGTAGCAGCCAACCCTTTGCTGTTCACTGGAGTCTACATCATCCTGGGCATGGGAGGCATGCTCTTCCTCCTGGGCTTCCTTGGCTGCTGTGGAGCCATTCGTGAGAACAAGTGTCTTCTTCTCTTTGTGAGTACATCAAAATGTTTGCTGCCGCTTTTTTTTTCTACTTCTGTTTTTTTTTCTCTCTCTCTTAGTTTTGAGAGTTTGAAACATGCTAAATAGAAAAACGCCCTTGACGTTACCTTCATACTTCAGGGATCATGCAGTTTTAATGCTGACCTAAGAAGACACAGGCAGTGTTATTTATTTATTTGTATTTTATTTTTTTGTTTTTAAAAAATCTAATGTGCAGTTTTTCCATGACTCACACAATTTGTAATTTTCACACGATCTCCCTCTCCTTTGTTCTTTTGTCTTTTGACAGTTCTTCATGCTCATCCTGCTCATCTTCTTAGCAGAGCTGGCTGCTGCCATCCTTGCCTTCATTTTCAGAGAGCATGTAAGTTGGATATGTAAACTTTCTATCTTTAAAAGGTTATCTGAAGGGCCAGGGGATCAAAATCATTCTACTTTCTGACCTTACAAATTTTCTTTGGATTATTTTTTTCTTTCCCACAGTATTCAAAGTACAAAATAATCAATATTTAATGCAATAGCCATTGATAGCAGTTTCAACCCTTTTAAAATGTCCTTCTTTCCCCGTTTTAATGTTACCTAAACTTGCATCAGTTTTTCTGTTCTGTTAAAATCTTTCTTAGGGAGGATTTCCCCAGCGGTTGGCAATAAGGCCCCATTTTTCTTGACGATTTAAACTAAATCCTCAGTCCACTAAATGTTTTTTTTTTTTAAACAGAGATGTTAAATACAAAAAGTTAGTGTTTAAACTAAGCCTGTTTTAGAGTAAATTCTGTCTCTTACGCATCTGGATATTAGGAGGGAACAAACCTGCAACTCATTTATATAGCGGCTTTGTTTAGCTCAAAGCAAAACAAAGCAATAAAAATATTGAAATACGCATTGACCACTGAGCTCCATGCCTTGAAGTTGGCAAAATGGCTGCTTAGTTTTTTAATTAGGATTAGATGAAAGGTACAGTAGATTCTAAATTCTACTACTCAGTGCACCTGGACTTGTCTCCTGCATGTGATGTATACTGAGATTTCTTGTGACATCTCTGCCCAACTGACATCTTCACATGCCTATTTAGAGACAAAATAATACGTTTTGATTTGACACACTGTTAAAGGGTGTGGTGTAAATATTTTCAGCTTCTGAAAGTAACTTTTTTTTTAGACATTTGTACAATTTAAACATGAAAAAATTAAATTGGCACCAATAGACCTGCTTCTTGTTTTGCCACGGCTTTGCCACATATCATGAGATACTCTATTAGAAAGTTACAGATCTTGTAGAAGAAAAAATAGCAGCCCACAACATTTTAAATGCTCCACTTTGCTAAACAGAGGGTGTCCACATAGCCAGCTCCGTCTTGATTCTCTTTCACAAAAGACTTTTATGACTTAAAAAAAAATAATTAAAAAAAAAGACTGCTGGGACTTTTTAGGAATCATGGCATCAGTTAAGGATGACAGGTTTGGTGTGGGATCATTATCAGCACTACACAAAAATCCCCCTATATCACTCTTTTTATAATAAAGCCTTATTACAAATTCATTCTGGTAGGCTGTGGCCTGTACCCAGTCTTCTCATCATGAGCCCTTGCTCCAGCCTATCGGCAAGTCTCCACGTCTTCATATAAGCCAAATAACTACCCTTGACATCCATTTTCACTGGACTTCGTATTGCTCCCCTCATTCTCCAGTCTTTACTCCACAACCAGTGTGACCTACCTGATAATGAAGAACTGTATTTAGCATTGATGTATTTGCCGGGGTCTGAGTACCTAAGACTATTTCTCTTTTTTTTTCACACTTGTTGCTGGCTAGTGCTACAAACAATTCGTCCTCACTACATAAATCCCTCTAACTGCAGATCCAGCTTTCCCTGAAAGAAATCAGCTGATGCAGGCAGGTTTAAATAGTTATGATTTAAGTCTCAGTAACCAGTAGCAAACTCTACCTCGTTATGTTGTTGATGGTAGAACACAAAAACCATCTATCTCAACTGTCAATTATGGTGTTTAATGGTTGTCATGGAAACCTGGTAACAAAGTACTGAAGAGATGATGCTCATTACATCAGCTCTCTCTCTACCTACCGTGTACCAATATTTTAGGGGATCTCTGCACATCTTTTCCCAATAAATTTAGCCACATCTCTATAGACGTCCTCTTCGAAAATTGACACTAAATTCTGTCAATTGTTGTTTGAGGTATACTGACTTGTCTGTTGCAAATATGTTAAAGACATTTTTCTCATGATAATGTAATGGTCTAACTTGATGTAATTTGTGTTGAGATGTCTGGTTTTGTCTCGCTTTCGAAGAATCTTTGCTTGATGTATCTTTAGAGACTTCTTGATTAACCTTTTGCTCATTCTGTTTGTTGATTTAGCTCACCAGAGAGTACTTCACCAAGGAGCTGAAGAGTCATTATCAGGGCTACAACAATAGTGACGTCTTCACATCCACATGGAACGCCATCATGACCACAGTGAGCAACAAAGGGCTTAGATCACTGCAGCTTTTTTTTACCTGATGCTCTGCTCACAAACATACAAGCTCAGAGCTAACTTGCGATTTTAGGCAAATATTTATGCTAGGTTTGTGCCCACACACAGCTGACCACAGGTCACTACACAAAGAAGCTTGGCAATA
>JAUZNJ010037047.1:0-11614 GCA_034780135.1 Jordanella pulchra
CAATATTATCGTTTATCGCAATAAATTTTTGAGACAATTAATCGTTCAGCAAAATGTGCTATCGTGACAGGCCTAATAGTTACTGGAACCTGTGTCATGCAGCATAGCAAGTTTCAGAGGGTAATGAGGCCTGATCTTAAAAGAATCCAATTAAGTAAAGCTAAATTGTGCATACAGTGAGTAGAGATGCACCGATATAATACCTGGATCGGATATCGGCTCAGATAATGACTAACTAGCTGGTTTAAATAACATGATGACACACATCCAGCATTCCTATCCAGTTTTTTAATTGATATTATACGCAGCAATACAGTTACAGTGACCTATTCAATTCTAGTAACGTGAGTTAAACCATTACACAGAGCATACAGCAGCGAATGATGATTCCTATCTGTCTTAATTTGTTACCTTTCTTTAATGATGTCAAGCCCTCTGAAGTGTACCACTGTTATTCTGCTTATTTTACACATGCAGATTAATTTGAACCTGATATGAAAATCCATTTCACACATGGTTTTTTGTTTTGACCTGTTTTATACAGTAAAACCTTGTGAAGATTAGGACATAACTAGCAGTTGCCAACCAGAAGAGTTTTCCTCAGTAAAACTTTGCTATTTAGATACAAATATGGAAGAAAACTTTTTCCATAAGCTGGATCGACAAACTATTATCTAAGCTTGTTAAAAATCTGAAGCGGAAATACATTAACCTGGTACATTTTTGTCTCTGTTTATCACAAGTCAAGTTTAAAGCTTATCTAAAGTCATTTTCTGTAGTCTGTTCTGGGAAAACCAAATGATTTCATTCCTTATCCAACAACTAAAGGATCATCGTTTTCATATCAGCCAGTTGACCCAAACAGGCATCAGAAACAGTATTAATGGAAATTAAAACCTAACATAGAGTGTTCAGACAATACAAGACCAATACATCGTCTGGCCGATATTTTTGGACGATATTAGCAGGTTGTTTTTTTGTGTGTGTGCATCAGCCATTACATGCATGTGTTGGTTGATTCATTCAGTGCATTCAGCACTTATGCCTTGTACTCTCCCTCCATTGGCTTTAAATTGTCAAGATTACATTTGATTTGTTAATAGATATGTCTTTTTGTTTAAATTGAGACCTGTGTAACATTTTTTATCATTGCATAAGTTTTTATCACGTAAATGAAGGAAGAAAAAACAATTTAGGAAGAATCGGCCTAAAAAAATTGGCAGCAATGTGTGAAAAATCAGCCTTTGAAAACTATTAGTCGATCTTTAGACAGTACATTTGCAAATAAATTAATTATATTTTAAATGTGACCGTTTCGGACCAATTATGTCTATAAAGATATAAGATAAAAATAAAGTTACGGGCCTTAATGAGTTAACGAAAAGGGAATTGATTAGAGATATGAAATTAAAAAGAGATGGAGGGTATTTATAAAATATTAGAATTAGTTTATTTGAGAATTAGCTTTGAAATGAGAGAATTAATGTAAACTCACCATAAAACTAATCTTTTTTTTTTTTTGTTATTTAGATCAAGATCATAACAGCCGTTCATATTCGTTCATCAGTAGCATTGTGCCGCCCTCCATCACTCCGCTCCTGATCCTGGCTGTTGCTGTTCTTCTTGCCTTTGTGTTTAGAAAGAAGCTATTTAAATGTGGTAAGTACATTGTTATGATGGAATGAAAATATTTTTTCCACACTGTTTTCTTTTTTCAACTATATTATAAAAACTTGAAGAATGTAAAGGTTTTTTTTTTTTCCCCAAGAAAAAGAAATATTACTTGGTGCAGTGAAGGTCAGAAGTTTACATGCTTTCAATAAGGACATGCATGTAATTATTTTGGCTCTTTACTTAAACATGTGAATCGTTTTATATTGTATTATATGAAAAAACAAGAACAGATTTTGTAAGTTATAACTTGTAATAGATGTAATTTAAGTCAAAGTAATTAAAGACTAAAATAAATGTAGAGATTTGCCTACATCTATAATTGCAACTTAGAGGGATAAAGGTTATCGACTTACAATAAGTTGAAAGGCACTTAAATTAAAATTAATATGAAATGCAATCCATCATATGTGGATGCCACCTTCTGACTGCGGCTTTATGTCTTAGTTTCATGAGGCATACGATGTTTATCTTTATGAAGTTCAAAGGTCGGCATTCTTTTATCCCTGGTTTGATCAAGTTCAAAGGTTGCAATGAAGTACAGAACCTTACTTTATCATGTGACAAAGATGGTTTTTTCTGCATCTATTAAAGAACAGTTTCTTTCTTTTTTTCTGATGCTGATATGAAACCTATCAGTTAAAATAAACTTCATTTTAACTTGTCTCTCCTCCCATTCAACTTAGTTCACTTTGTTATAACTATGACAGTTCAATATATCTTAACTCTTATTAAGAAGTCTTGGTCCTCCTTTAGTGCTCTCTTTTCCAAAGTCCATTATAAGGGCATTGATATTGTGTGAAAAGTTCTTACTTCTAGTTAGCATACGATTTGCGTGCTAGCTGCAAATCTCTTTTGTCTGTGAGCCACCTAAAGGGTTAAAGTATAAATCATTTAGACTCCGTCTCGTTCACTGTATTGTGACCAAAATACAGCAATTTAGAAAATGCATCTTTTTTTTTACATTTCGATAAAATTGTGAATGGAATTGATTTTCCATCCCTTGTATGTGTGCAGTGTGTCCCACCCCTGGAAGCTGCTCTAGTACTTTTATATGCGTTTGTCCTCTTTAAAACTGCTTTATTAAAACAGAGGACTGATTACTTCCTTAGGAGTCAGTGAAGAGAGGTTTTTCTGTTTTCAAAGACCAAAGTGATTTGAAATATTGATCCAGCTTTGACTTAAAAGCAACTGAATGAAACCCCTGAAAATATAATAAAAAGGTTTTTTTTCATTTGCAGTTTCACTCTTCCATTATTTTAAGTACGTTAACCTTTTTACCTTGTATATCTGTTTATACAGGTTCCAACAAAGACTTCCAAGCCACTTCCAATGGTAAGGGCGCTTTTTCTGTTGCTTTTTTGTTTTTTACAATTACCCTGCAAATTAATGCTAAGCAAGTCGGGGGTTAAATACGGGATTTTGGCTTTTCTTTCCTGAGCACGGTCTTATTTGCTTTTGGCGAAGAATATCGGCTGTATTGGAGTGTTTCAAAAACTTTTAAACTCCCAGACCAGCAAATCTAATCTATGTTTTGTGCAGCATTATAACGAGACGGGGTGAGGGGAAGAGGCAAAACCAGAAGCGATGGGTGGCGTAACGTGAACAGATCTTGGAATAAAAACCAATGTTATAAACCGTTTCTCGGTTATAACTATGCCTGCATTTAATTTAAGCGTGGTTTCCATTATATGTTTTTCATTATTATATATTGAAATCCAATCTATTTTAAGAGCAGGGGTGGTCAGCTGGTGCAGCTCTGCCTTGTTTACATTTAAGCAGACTGTTCATTTTCTTAAATAACTTCATGCCACACTTTCAAATGCTGCAGCACAAATGGATGGTTGCCCACACATGGATTCCTCTTAGCTGATTTTATGCAGCTACTATTTGCAGTCGGCAGGCTGGACATCGAAACTAGCAATCAAAAATAAAAAAATGTGTTGAAGTAGTTGCTGGGTCAGGGGACCCATTGGTTTTCTTTAAGTGTAACTTATGAAGACTGAACGTGGTGCAGCTGCAGTACAGGCTCACGGTTACCGGGGCTGGCCGGATCAATGAAGTCTTTCTTCAAGAAAGAACTTTGGTCTCTGCATCAAGCTCTTGAATTTTGCATACCTAACAAGAACAGCTAGATGCCAAACAGGAAACAGGCCTGGTGAATTTCAGAATAAAATCAACATACCAGCCTACACTAGTTTGGCAAGTGAAAAACAGAAGACAAATACCATACCTCCTAGAAAGAGCAATTTCTCCAGCCCGCCTGCATGGTTGCATCACAGCAGCTGCACCGTTTTCACTGTGAGCCCAGATAGCTGAATTATAAGTAACTAAACACACATCTGCTAATATTAGACCTCTGTTTTTTACTGTTTGCAGTGGAATGCCAGTCTGCTAAAATGTTTTGGTATTTTATTTTTACAAAAGTAGTTGGTTAAGCAGGTTAATCGTTATATCTATAAATGTGATCTGTCTGTGCAGGAACCAATGGATTTCACAGCCCGCAAAACAATGGTAAGCACTTCTTTATTGTAGTTATCTTTGGTTTAAACAAAGAACTTAAAATACACAGATGGCAATGCAATAAATGCATGGAGGCTTCAGGGATTTACACTATTGCTTGCTAGCAGTGAGGTCCCAGGTTCAAACTCCAGCCTGGACTCTGGGTTTGCATGTCTCCCTCTGCATGTGTGGATTCTCTCGGGGCACTCCAGCTTCCTTCCACAGTCCAGAAAAAGTCATGATTGTTTTTAGTGGTTTCTCTAAACTGCCCTTAGGTGCGAGCGGGTTTGTGTGGTTACTTGTTCTGGGTGCCTCTGTGAAGGACTGGTAACCTATCCAGGATGTACCCCACCTCTCATCCAATGTGAATTGAAAGTATTTCTTTAAGCACTTTGTCTTCATATTGTTTGTCTTTACCTTTATGTGCAGGAGAAGTTGATCCAAGCGTTGCCATACCTCTCATACATAATACTGGTAATTCTTTTTCACTTTAATATAATTTTTTACTTTATTTTATTTCTATAATATCGGTTCTTAGAATTACAATATTATAAGAAAAATCAAAAGTTCAAAACTACTTGCTCCTAGTTTAACGCACAGTAAAGTTGATACAGTTACTTTTATGTTTGTTTTACAGAAAAACCTTTTTATTAAACCAAAAGAGACACCTTTTTAAAAAATCAGTGATTGTACGAGTTATTTTCAGATGAAGATTAGCACTACTTATCTACTTCAGTCAAGACCTGGTCTTCATATATCTGGTGTATAACTCTGTGTGCAGGTACCATTAACAACCAACCCAAGACTGAAGACAATGGTACGTTTTTTTTAGTTTCTTTTTCTTATATTTTTCTTTTCCTTTTATTAATATAACTTCACATCTCGATGAAGGTGCTTTGAGTGCATGTTCTAAGAGAAATATAAAGTTCAAAGAAACTTTACTTCTGCCAAACTCAACTAAATGGTTAATTTCCATGACTATCAGTTATAAAAGGGAAATTTTCTTAAAGCTAAAAGAACAAAATCTTTACATTTTTGGATTGAAATCCGGTTAAGCATTTTATCTATCTTTCACTTTGGATTCTAAAGTTGTTATCCTTTAAGAACAGCTTTTTACTAAACCAATAAAGTTATTTTTAAAGTCCTTTTTTAAATATCATTGGTATTTTCTGTTAAAGTCATTGATGATTAGAGGAACAATCTACCTTCACAGGAAGCCCTTGTCGAGATAGAATAATATTCAAAACTGATCAATTTTATGAAACTATTTTATATTTACTTAAGATAAAGATGGTACTTTATTAGAACAGTGAGCCAAAAACAGGCATTAAAAAAAAATCAGGCTTTATTTCTTTTTGTGTGTTTTTGTTTTTAATTCTGAAATTCACAAAAGCGCCACATGTTTTTTCTTTAGACTTACTGTGTTTCAAAATTGTCCTGCGTTGCATAAATATTGAAGAAGTAAAATAAATATTGAGTTTTTTTGGAGAATATTCACCAATGATTCTTAGGGCTATTTAGTTTGTTTTATAGTGTTATAAACACCTGCTGTAATTTAGTTTGTATTTTTGGTCTAGTGACACTTAACACTGTATATCTGCCTTGTTTGTTTAAAGCATAGATGATTTTTTATTAAAATTTTTTTCCATACAGATGAAACCTGATTATTTATGTATTTGTTTTCAGTCTCCAGGGAGTCTGATGACAGTAAGGACTCAGGCCATGGCTGTAAGTATTGCATCACTAAGCAGTGCATATCTTGAAAAAAATAAAATGGGACGTTTTATCTTAATGTTTATGTTTAATTGCTATGCTGACACTTTAGTAAGTCTCAGATGAAGAAAATGAATTAATAAAGGTCTTTCATTTTGTCCCGAACAGCTGGCGGATCCAAAGATGGAAGCAAGCAGTCTGAGTTAAATGTTTAAACTACTGCAGAGTAATCATCTAAACCCTTTTCACATCATGGAGCCTGATTAACCTGTTTGTCCCACATCTTAAACTCAAGGCACGCAAACTTAAAAGTATCGCTTGTGTTCTTTCTGACCTGTGTCTGAAGCGCTTTCTATTTAGGAAACTTTAGTTTTGTGGGTTTCTCAATTTTTTATTGAAAAATAACCAAATGGGTTTTTAGTTCTTAAGATGCTTTAACTCTTTAGGTCAATTATCATGGTGTTACTTTGATGTTAAGATTTTAATTTGAAAAAGTTTCTCTTGTGCAGGTGTTTGATTTCATTTTATCTTCACTTTAGCACAGCAGCATTTCAACAGTTTTAGGATCTAAAAAGTCGCTGTTACATGTGATCCTATAAGATATTAGACCATTTAGAGTGTTAGAGTTCAACTTAAAACTCCAAAAGCTTTCAAATGATAAGAATTATGGAGTTAGACTGAATGCTGTCATGGATCTGTTACTCACCAGAACTGTGACTGACACGTGAAACATAAAACCGAATCCATTTCATAAAGAGTTAACAGAATTTCACTTAAGCTCTTTCAGATTTCTTGGACTGTTAAAAGAAAAGCATCCTTACATTAATGCTCCATTCAAAAAAAAGGGCTTTAACTGTAATTTGTGTAAATGCAGAAAATGTGTCTGAGATGGTCACAAGATACATGAATTAACCTTTTGTAAAAGCATAAATTGGAAAACGAGAACGATGGTTTAATTGCCATATGTTAATGTTTTTTAACGCGGAACGGGTAACAGTCTAATACTGGATTGTATTTAAGACATAAGGAAACTACAAGTCAAAGAATTTTGTTTTTGCTGAACAGTAGAATGTTACCTTACAAGTTTCATAAGCAGAGCTAAGATAAGAGCATACTTTAGACATAAAGGAAGAGATAAATGTGTGTAAAAGTCGACATTATGACTTTTTTATTAAGAAAGTTGTTCCTTTCTAGATATAAAACAATAAATGTAAGGTATTCATACTCAGAAAATTTTGAATGCTGTCTTAATTTTAATTTGTAAAGAGACTCTTTAACAGATCTATAAGAAAAGTAAAAAAGAATGGGTTTGGATTACATGCACAACAAAGTGATGTGAAAAATCCTACATCTGGAAATATTTTATTTGAGCTAAATTAAAGTTCTCCTCAAAAACATGAAGTTAAAAGACCCAACATATTAAACCTGTAACATGAGCTGATGGCTGTTAAACCAAACAAGGAAGTATCTGAGTGTAAAAACAACCTCATTTATAGACAGCACGGTGCGTTCACTGTACCCTATGAATCAGTACCTTTCAAGCTTTTTTAGAACTGCAGCTTATATTTATCCAAATAAGCCATATCTCTATTTTTGTGTTTTAATGTTTATTCATTATGATTTATAATTTCACTTGATTATATTTAGTAGCATAATTGATAAAATATAAATATTTATGTTCATAATCATTTCTAAGTTTGATCCCTTTCATAGGAATTTTTCAATGTTGTACATTTTTAAATATTTACAAAAACAGACAGTTGAAAGTTGGTCATACATAAAATATATATTTCAGTTTGCAAAGACATTTGATCCTCTAAAATGCTAATATTTGGTTGTTTGTTTTTTCCCCAAGTAATACATTTTATATTAGGATAGAAATTGGGAAATAAATGTTAAACCCAACAGAGGTTTTGTCTGGAGCTGTTTTAAATAGTTTTTTATTGACCAGGAATTTAATTTTGTGCCTTATTCATTTCAGAGTGTGAATTTATTTGTGTGCCTTTTAACTCTTTTCTTTCTTTTTTTCCATTTGTGTTTTTGAATGAAATCTTTCCGAACATGAAAAGACAAAGATAAATAATAAAAACCCCAGAAAGTTATGCAGAAAGACAATATCAATCATTTGTAATGATTGATTTGAAAATAATTAATTAAATTAGGCTGTAAGTCAATTTTTGAATCTTAAATTTTTTTATCATTTGGAAGTGTTCTGCTGTCCCAGTTTCTGATTCTGTATGAATTATTTAAGTTGATCGATATTTGATTAAGGGAGCTTTTTGTGTGAGTGCAACAAAAGTCAAATTGTTAATGTAACTCAAACCAGCCGATGTAATTATGAGTCAAAGTTGCATAAATCAAATAAAATGTTTTAAATCAAAATTGTGGGGTCTGTTATGAAACAGAAATGTACCTGAAATTATGTTTGCTGAAACTTCCATTTGTTGAGGTTGATGTGCAAGTGGTTCAAATGTATGGGTTTTATAAGGAAAGCAAAAGTTCTCCAATTTACAAAGGTCCCTGAAAGCACCATGGCAATGATTAAAAACAACTGTAGCCTTACAGACCAGTTTAGCAGGTCTTCATTTAGAGTCAGTACAGAGAGGAGCACCTTCCAACAACCGGGCATAAGAGGTTCTACTCAAACATCAGAACCTAATTGGGCTCAGAATGTCACTTCTCACCATTTTGGTCCTTTTGGGGACCGGGCTGACGGTGAACAGTGGTAAGTAGGTTTTTTCTTTTGACATTTACTTTATCTATTTAAAAGTGAAAGTAAAAGTTAGTGAAATCTGTTGTGATTCGTGGGTTATTTTTACTGTTAAACTTTGAAAATATGATTTTTAAGCTTTGTTGATGTGGATTAAGTTAATAAAATGGAAAATATCCTGCTCTGGAGAAAATTCAACCATCTGAAGTAACCAAAAAAATTCACCTGAGCGTCACCATTAGGTCATGTTTATTACTTCAGTGTTATTACTGCTTTTATTAGATGATTAATAATATTTTCCCCTAACTCATAATCTAATAAATCCAGGTGTAATCATCTTCATATATTTATATATATATATTTTTGTAAATAGAGGAATTAACTAGAAAAATACAACATTTGTCATGGTAATGACAGATTTATCTTGTATGAGACGAAAAGAAAAACATTAAATGTAGCCGATTTTCTCCAATATAACATGAAGTGTTCCAGGAAGCCATGAAGGTATTTTGATTGTTCCAAGGAAACAAGGTGTGGCAGACAGATTGAACCTTGCTAGACAACAATAGAGAGATAACTTTGACATGAAGCTATCATGAGTGCCAACTGTAATGGAAGATCTACAGATTAACACATTTGGAAAGTTTAGAAGTTGATTTAGAAATCAACCGTCCAACAGTATCATAAATCTGTTGTTTTTACAGATATGGAAGAACAAAAATGGATAGAGGAGTCATTTAAAAGCTTTAGTTGTTGATTTAAGTGCTGAACAAGCCAACGGATACATTTACCAGTCTCTGAATACAACATATCAGTTACAGTGTTCAGGTAGCAAAGTGAACTATCTTTATCAAGAAGTAACAACCCTAAAGGGTCAAAGGTAAACTTTATTATCCCAGAGGGACAATTAGATGTGCAGAAAGCAGCCTCATAAAAAACAAGCACTCAACAATGTTTTTAAGAGAAAAGAGAAGCAGTTATGGTTGTCTTTCATTTATATCTTTATCTGTTATTTTTTGTGCTTTATAATAAGTTTCTGTGGAGTAAATATCACAGTTAAACTGACTAAAAATGTTTAAATCATGCTCACAGGGCTAATCGAATCCGATTTAATGTTTTTCATTAACTCTTCAAATTTTGTTCTTGACTTTTATTTATTTTGTAAACAGAAGAGGTTAAAATTATTTTGATTCAGAGGTTTGGTGGAGTTTTAGCTTCATTACTAGCAGCTTTTACTGTCTAAAAGAGGAAGTTAAATTTCACAAGACTGGACAGTCCATTAGTAAGAAAAAAATAGAAGTTAGGTTTTTACAATAAATCTTTCCTTTACTAGGATCAATACATCAGATGTTAGATGGGTCCTTGAGTTTATTCAAAGCCATAAAAGCAGAGTGGACAAGATTACAGCCTAAGTGACATCTCTTCTACCATATGAGTTATAATCTTTCTGGATCTTTCTGGATATAATCTTTCTGAGCCAATTATAGCTCTATTGTTTTTCTCCTACAAGGGTCTAGGTAGTAGATTCCTTCTAAACTCGTGTTTTATTCTATAATCCCTCTGCCATTACATGAAGCGCTAATACATTTTGATTATTCCAGGTAAACAAAACAAAGGTGTGGCAGTCAGCTTAAACATGCCAAAACAGCACCCCCAATGAAAGTGGATGTGAACATTATTACATGCCAACATAACAAAAATATTTAATCCGGTTGTGTGGTTTTTTTTAAGGTTCTTAAATACAATCCGTATCCAGTAAATGTAGCTTATTTCTGTTTGGACCAGCTGTGAAATCCTAGGATATGACAACATTAACTGCTGATTAAAGCCAGATAATTCTTTGCCTACTAATAATTATTTATTGAAGTTACATAAGAACAGTTTTGACAGTAAACTGAATCGATTACATAAGCTTGAAACAGGCATGAAATGATGAATGGTTAGTACAAAACAGCCAGTATCAATGAATCGCTAATAAGGCTTAAATCTGAGGCAACAGGAGTTTTGCATTGTTTTTCTGAAAACACTGTGTCACCTTTACAGGGGTCTGTGAATTCTGGAGGCTTGTTATACATCAACCTTTGTTGAATGTATAATATATTTTATATATATATATATATATAATATATATTGAAAATGTCCCTTGGGTGGCACTGTCCAGGAAACTGATAGGTGCCAAAACAATTTTAAGGTCAGTCTACACTAATCAGACTGTAACTAGAAAATTAGATAGAAAATAGCAAAACATCCATAATTCATAAATAAATCAGTGATGACTGGCTAGATTTTGATCAAGCCATGGCAAATAAATCTACACAGGTATTGCTATATCTATGTTGTTGGTTATGGTTCTACATAAAATATACATTGAATGGATTGGGCAGTCTTTCTTTATCTTTAATTACATAGAAGACTCTTTGATGGCCGTAAACACTCATACCTTTCTCTTCTTCCCCATAAAGCACAAAACATTGTTCTGAAATGGGCAACAGTTCTGTTATTGTCTTATTTATTGCTACTATAGTGATTAGAGAATAATTTTATTTTGTGGTTAATTTAATAACAACTGCAAAATCACTTCGTTAGGAGATTCCAACTGGGAGTATTTAACACTCCTGCACCCCTCTGGTATCGAGGGGGAATGCTTGTTCTGCTCCAAAGCAAAGGTGGTAGAATATGTTTGATTGGGAGGGGTGGCCAATGATTGGCAAAGGGTGCCCATGAACACCCCTTGCCCCCTTATAGCGATGCCCCTTTCTAAGAGGCACCAACAATCTAGAAAATGGGTGATTGATTCATGTCTGATTTGGATTGGAAAGAAAATGTTGATGAGGAAAATAAATATGGACATGAAATCCTCCCGATTCTTTGTTTCATCTTTGTTCCTCATATAAATTAATATAAATCAAGCTGTATCTGACTATTAGCAACAATCAAAAAGTATTTTCTTATTTGGTTTAATTTAGTTAATTTCTTTAGAATTTCGACCCTAAATGTTCTCATATCCTATCATTCAGG
>JAUZNJ010037048.1:0-11613 GCA_034780135.1 Jordanella pulchra
CCTTCCTTCCTTCCTTCCTTCCTTCCTTCCTTCCTTCCGTCCTTCCTTCCTTCCTTCCTTCCTTCCTTCCTTCCTTCTCAATAGATTTGTTTGTTTTTCTGTAGATATCAAATTTCAACCATGACCTCTGGAAAGTATTTGTATTCACATTTATGTATGGTAAGTTAGGAGATGTGAAAAATGCGTTAATCATACAATGTAAGTGTCGTGATAGTGTAGTCTATCACATACAAAAATATAAGTGGGGAATATAAATTAAATATAAATACAAAATACTACAAAACACCTATACATATTTTTCTATTTATTCTCAATTTCCTGATAAAGAAAGAAGTAAAATAAAGTTATCAAAGAAGTTGTTTTATTCATAAGAAAATCCAAAACAACAACAAGAGTTCTCTAGAACGATGAACTCATCGGGTAATTTTACTGCATTACTCCCTAAAACTCCTGTCCCCATGACTTCCCTTAACTTTAACAGAGGTTGGACCATCACTTGATGACTGTTTTGCAATGATTCAAGCGGGGGGTTTGCTGATGAAGACTGAGTGAAGTAATATAGTTATCCCATGACTCCATCCTGTTCAGTGCCATGCAGCTGTTTCTTCCTGATGATGTAAAAGAAGTACTTTAAAAAAGAGTTTAATCTACATGTTATTAGAGATGAACAGATTGTTGTTTTTTTGGCCAATTTCTAGTCTACTGTTTTTGCAAAGCTTTTTACCTAGCATGTAAAAAGAAAATCCCTTATTAGCTTTTCCTGAGTAAACTGAGGTTGTATTTAAAACATACTTTCAATCTGTCATTTTTCTGAACAGGAAGAGATTGAGAGCTCCAAATAGAGCAACCTTCGTCTAATACTTTCATGATTTTTATTATTGCTTCCTTTAAAGCCTACATGAACTACAAACATGTTTTAGCATTAATTAAAAACAATGGGTTTCTGTTTTTATATATGCATTTTTCTTTCCTCCAACTTAATTTTAAAGACATCATTGAGGCTGAAATTCCTCACATTGTGTCTTCAGCAGTTATTTCACTTAGTAAAAGCCTCCACACCAAAAAATGTTTGCTATAATGAGGTCGTGCTTAGCAGTTGCTTGTTCACACATCACAAAAAATATAACATTATCTTTTCTATTCATGTTATTTATGATCAAGATGAAAATGATGAAAGCTGCTAACGTTCATATACATTCAGATTCTCAGAAAGACGCCTTGTCTTTTCTTTTCTAGAGCATGCAAGGAGAAATTATGACAGAGCAACTGATAATCCTAATATAGGTTGCTAAAAAGTATTTGAATGTGATCATCCATAACAGCAATTGAAAGTTAATGGGGTGTTTTAACACTGAAGTAGGGAATAGATAAACCCAAGCTGACTGCTGTCCTCCTTCAGTACTTCTGCTGTGTTTCTTCATTGGAGGTAACTCATGAATGCCTGGAGTTAACGGTAACATGCATCAATAAAAAGACCCACAGAGGCTACCTGCTCCCACCTATTCTTCTTCTTATGTTCTTTACTCTCCTTGTTCTGCTCCTTTATTGCCCGCCAATCCGTTTATCCCCATACTCTCACCTACAGTCCTCTCTGGTTGTTTCATCTTGTCATTCCCCTCCCGTCTTCTCTCCTCTCACCCCCCCCCACCCCCCCCCACCCCTTTCATTTTGGGTTCTCCGACAGTGGTAATGAGATGTTTCATTATTTGCGTTTCACAGCTTTTAATAGAGAGAGAATTTAGGCTAAGCCCCGGGTCGTCAGGCAGGGAGTTACCACGGGAGACATAGAAGGCTTAGGGGGCCTGGAGTGAAAGATAGCCCAGAAACCACACATTTACACGCACACGCGCTTGCACGTGCTTCCATGAGTGCAAATGAGGAAAATAGAAAATAAAGAACATCTTCGAGATGGAGAGATGCAGTTTCGCCACCCTGTTTTTCAAAAACTGGCACTGGTGATTCACAAGAGGCTGCAGGAAGTTAAAATCTGGCCAGAAAAGACATCCACACCAATGTCACACCTTCTTTCTGGTCACTCTGGGATGATCCCTATCCATCCTGGATTTCCATTAGATCACTAGAGGTTTAACACCTGTTTGGCTGTAGGTGAGAAGACACAACATTACAGAAGTGACACGTTGGTGTCATAAGCTTTGGCAGGCCTTTTTTTTTTTTTTCTTAAGAGACAAAGCTTTTCGCAAATCCAGTGAATGTATGCATGGTTAAAATCTAACCCTGCTTACATCCTTGGGTGTAAATCAGAAGGGGTGCAAGTGTTGTTTTGGGGACAGCGGGTGCAGGGTAAGACCCTAGAAGGGCGGAGCAGGGGATGAAGGGAATAGTGTTAAGTCTCTCAAAGCCTCTTAGATCCTTTGGTCCCTCTCCACATGACACGGCTATCCTTGAGTCAATCTCTTCCCCCACCTTGCCTCCTTGGATGCTGTCCGCGGAAACAGAGGACAGGGAAAAGGGAGAGTTTTTGTAGGTAAACTTGCAAAATGTGGGCATGATTAGAGCATCCAGGAGGGGTGGACAGATGGAGGATGTGTGATTAAAAGATGCAAGGGAGACTGACAACACAAAAAAACGTGCAGGGACATATAAAAAAGTCAGAAACAGACGTGAACAATAGTTCGTTTTTAACAGAAAAGAAGACGATGGAGTATCTAAAAAAAAAAAGCTATTTACATCTAATAGCTTTTTGGGTTGTTTTGCTCTAATTGCAGCTTGCATGCCTGCCTGTGTCTGTCATGTGCATGCGCTCGAGTGTGTGTTATTTTAGTCTGTGCCTGCCTTGTTGATGGACTGCCACCCTGGCTTGTCCCGGAAGGCTGCCAGCTCCGTCGGATTGGGGATTAACCCCGGGATAATGGCCTTGATGCCCAGTTGAGTGGAAGCAAAGCTGTTTAAAAAATATTGGCTGCCTGAGTCACTCTCTCCTCTCTTCTTGTCTCCTCCTGTTTCACTCGGTCTCTGCTACATCTGATTTTTCTTCCATGTTTTCCACCTTTCTTTCTCTCTGAGGTTTTATGTTTTTCTCACTTGTGACTCTTCACCTTGCTTCTTTTCTGTGAATCCTAAGCCTGTGTTCATGACAGCCATTCATGAGCCAACACTGTGCTTGTATTCGGGGAACAACAGTTTATTATCCATCATTATCCATCAGTTATTCAACTTTGGATTGAAAATAATAGGAAAACCTTGAAGTCTAATAGAACTGTCTCATTGTTATCAAGGTAAAGTGAGGGCTCTACTTTACTTTGGAAAATGATGGCTGCCCTCAGCCAAACTCTCATTTTTTTTCCAGTTTATAATCATGTTGTTGTAAAATGGCTGCAATATAAACTCTAATTCCTACATTTTTTGTCCTTTCAATTTTTAAATTGTGAAGGTGAGTATGTTTGACCATATGAGCTCTTAGCTGTTCTATTTTATACTTATACACTTTAAACCAGATTTTGTTGCAGCTTGATCCAAACCTCTGTGATACTATGCCAAGATTAAATATTCCGTGATAAGCTGATAATGACATTGGAAATCGGTTTGATATCAGCCAAAAAACAAATATCAGAATATTTTTGGCCTGTTTTTAACGTCTCTGATAGAAGAATCCTGCTTCTATCAGCTTCTATTTAAAGTTTATATAACACATTGGTCAATAAGAAATAGTTCAGTTCTACCTACCTAATCTTTTTGAAGATCGTTTTCTGTTTCAATTAATAGAAGTTAATCAAACATTTTCTAACAGCCTACACTATAAAAAAGTATCCAAAATATTTTGTGAGTTTTGCTAATAATTTATAGGGTCAACATCGGTATCGTTTAATATATCAATGCTGCAATATTAGTAACACTTTTGGAAATTAAAAAGTTGTGTCTGATAAACAAGGTTCATATTTATGGGGGATTAGTAAAACGTATCTCACATTAGGAGCTATAAATGATATTTCCTGTATTATTTGGAAGCATTATTAGCTCTTAATTTGAATAAAATCAAACAAGCATGGAAGAGACAATATAGCAACAGGCACAGTAGTTTGCATGGTAAGCTGGATGACTGTGCTATGGTATTCATTTAATGAAATTTATTGTGACCGCTATCTGACTCTTTTTATTTCAAACAGAAAAACAGCAAGTATTTTTTTGTCTCCTTATGAAATAATACCACAAACTAATTAATACATTTATTACATGTGTTACACTAACTGATCACAATGTAACCTTGATAAAAATGACGGCTTTGTGTTATTAGCTACAGGGAAAATCTCCAAACCAGCCAAATTTGCTTTTGCTTCTAGTCGATGAAAACAGTATTTTTTTTTTTTTTTTACATTACTACAGATCTGCAGGTAGGGGAGGGGCTGAATTTGTTGCTTCACACTTCATGCAGTTAAAAAAGAAACTTTTCATGTGATACTATGATACTAATCCAAACTAATGTAGAGCCTGTTTCTGTTTCTTCTACAGTGTCAGTGAAAAGCCTTTAGATGTATTTAAGTTTCTGTTCATTTAATGCTAATAGAGTAGAGTGGAGTAATAGAGTAGCTTTTTAGAAATATTTTATTTTTGCTTCTGGTTGATATAAACTCTTACTGTTAGCTCTAAACTATGTGATTTTATTTACTTTATACTTTATTTGGCCAAAATATTAAAATAAATCATTTTCTTAGCTTCATATAAGCATTTATATGAAGAAACCTGACATAGCCAAATATAAATGAAGCATATTAACACATTTCTATGTAATAAAATCTAATGATCCACAAAGTAACCTATTTATTGATGCATTCTTTATCTAGATTAAAACTGAGATAAGATAGCAATAGTTCTGGTTACCCAATGTTCAAAAATACTCTTTATGAATGAATGAAGCCCCAGAAGCTTTGATCCATCTTGTCCGTTCATACCCTGTTTTATAACAAGGCCATGTACAGCCCTGATATTGGCATACATAGCAACAAGTGATCAACAGGTCTGCCAATGTTTATGTAAGACCACACAATCATTCATAAACAGCATCCATGACAGTAATCAGACATGGCTCACATCCATTGGTGTCACTATTCTGTGAAGATATTTCATCTACAAGCTTTTTATTGCTTAAATGTGTAGGTTGAAATTAAGGCAGAATAGAGAGGAAATGGGAAATAAATGGTTTGTGACTCTATATTGCTTCTTGAGGACGACCTTGAAAAAGCACATTATTTGTAACCCATCATATAGCTCTTTATTGATTGTAATTGGTGACATCAGCACTGATTTTGGTGAAGAGTTTGTGCAGGTAGTCATACTGCATGAAGGGAGTCAGTCCAGGTGGTGGTCTATCAATATGTCCTTGGATGGATTTCATTAAGGCTGCCATCCAAAGTAGTTTTAAGTGTCCAGGCCGTCTCTAACGGTGGTGTGAAGGAAGCCATCCTCAATGCAGTTTGATTGTGTTCACATCAGTGTCAAGAGCTGCCAGGACATGATCTGATCACTCAAGACACATTAACACAGGATGAGGATGGACCTTACTTCCTCTTGACAAACCATTAGCTACCCTTCTACTTTGACATTTAGCATATTCATCTATTTCTCTTGATAAGTGTCTAATTTGTTCCACTTTAAGGAAAAATTGTAAAAATGCTCAGTTTCACCTGATTTATTTCATGTTAACTTGTATCTGATTCATCTTTCTGCCAGTTGATTGTTCTAAGAGATTAGTGGCATTAACTGAATAGAGCTAGAATTCCTCTAAGCTGGTAGATAACGTCACCAGAGTCACATAACTACATTTACTACAGATGATCAGCTGTAGAAATGTCCCAAAGATGAGTGCAAATGAAAGTCAGGCTGTACCAAATGCCTTTAGGAAGAAGGCTCCTTTCTAAAAAAAAAAAAAAAAAGAAAAAAAAAAAAAAAACAAAAAAAAAAAAAAAAAGAAAACTACAAGCAAGTTTCAAAAAGTGCATAATTTCAAAATGGCAAAGCAGCAAAATGACTAATGGAAATGTTTGGAAATTATTTAAATAGTTTGTTTTTTCTTGTCCCCTGCAAAATTACTCTAAAAATAACCCAACAATTTCACTGAATTTATTTAGTAGATGTAAATATGACAGGAAATATATTCAAATTGAAATATAGGGTGACTTCTTGATTGTTATATTGTCAAAACAGCAAAACATTTTTTTTACATAGAAATTTAGCATAAAATGTGCAAATTAGCTTCAACATACTTACTGACTTTATCTTCCCCACTAAAGCTCTGGAAATTAACAATTAAAACTTGTATCTACTGATTGAAGACTTGTTCCACAGAGACAGAAGAATACGCGTGTTTTTAAAAAAAAACTTTCATTGCCAAATTTATTTTATACTCCATGTAAAATATGCCTAAATAATGCAACGATAATAAGCAGCAGAATGTGAGAACACCTTCTGAAAGCTCAGTTTATACGCCTCTAAAAGCCTTCCTATCAAACAAATCAAAGTACTACTTTGTATTTGATCCAGAAGGACCTTGCGCTCAGTCTCCCCTTGGTCCTGTGCGGTCAAGGAGGCAGAGAAGTGGCTCGGAGGGACAGGCTGCATTAAAAGGAAACACTGAAAGGATGGAGCCCCATTCTCTCGCTCCATCACACGTCTCATCTCTTTAGCTGTCTCTCTGTCCGAGGCCTAAAGTGACTTTGCTGTGATGTGACCAGGACAAACAACGCTTGATGCCATGACGGCTCTGTTAAGCGTGCCAATGTGGGTGTTTTTAGTTATAGCCTGTGTTTACGCGTTTGGAGGTAGGCACTTTGTGTCTGTTCGAGTGGAGCAGATTCTTGACTGTGTGTATTTGTAAAAGGACGGGTTTGGAAGGATAGTCTCTTTTGATTTGGCCTTAAAAGGGGTGACAAGGTTTTGGAAATCTGAAGGCATTATTTACTGAAACAATAGTTTTTGACCGGAAATAAGTACCGCAGACTGTGAGCTCATCTCTAGATGACATCTACCATCGTTTTTGTTTTTTTTCTTTTTCTTTTTTTGTTACTGCTAAGATTTCATAGAGGGATAAAAAAGCTTTTTTGTGTTGTGTGACATGTTGAAAGCATGCTTTAGTTTTTGTAACCTTGGTGAGACTGCTAATGCTTTAGACACAAATATCTCTACCTTTCTCTCTCCCTCTCCATACTTGATTGTTTGACAAGTTCGTTTTACCTTACTTTTCCATCTTGTGTCAAGTGTCTGTTTCCACAAAAAAAAAGTGTGCTTTGAATCAAGGCTTTACTGCTGAAAGGAACAGAGTTTGTTCCTGCAGCTCATGGGTTAAATTGAAATCTGAAAAGAAGAAAAGACTGGATGAGTGTTTATGTATCATATAATAGGGGTAACTTGGGATTGGTCCCTCTGCAAAAGGGGCTTCTGACTGGAGGGAATTGGATATGCCGAAATTAAACGAGCCAATTAGGGAAGCTAAGAGTTTAGAGGTCAAAGCATGCCCCATTAAAGCTCCTCTTCTCAACCTAACTTCTAATTCAGAATGTCTCTTAGTCTGCTAAAGCAATAAAACTGATTAGATCTCCATGGTTTTCTCTCTCTGGTCCTGTTTTTGTGTTGCCCTCTACTAATTGCTGCTTTTGTTAAATTCAAGCGCTTACAGACAGAAAGTGACATGGTAAACTCAAACTTTCAGACTTATTGTTTATGTGATTTAGCAGTGCTATATATTGACATATTATATCTCCATCTCTGACAGCTCATATCATCAAATAGTTTTATATATTCAAAAGATCTGTGGCATCTCTGGGCAGTTAGATGTAGTGTTACATATGCTACAGTCTTTAAAGACTGTTAATAGGTAATGCTGGACTGATGATGTATTTTGAAACACCATAAAAACACAAAGTAGATCCACAACAGTGTGATAGAAGTATAACAGTTTATAAAAGCATAATAAAGTGGTGACCTGACTACTGGCCAATGACCTCAGTCTCCCTGCGACCCTTTATGGAAAAGCCTTATGTTATTTTTCTTGGCCACCAAGGCATATAAACTATAATTTTTTTTAAAGTATAAAATGTTGAAAAACCTTGGCTGTTAATGATGTGCTTACAGTATTGAGAATGATATTTCTGAGTGTAAGAAAGCAGACCTAAAAAGAAAAAAAAACCTTCAAAATTATAAATACGTTTTGTAAAGGGTTGCTCTTAAGCAACATCATTTTAAAATACGGCACATACTTGCAGAAGTAGTGAATAAAATATAGCCAACTGTTTTATTTTCCTAATCATGATTTATAATCTTATGACTTGTCAGGAGAGCTGGCTTCTAAGTTAATTTGGTTAATCGGGTCATAAACCTTTCGAGAAGCTGTCTAGTAACATTTTTCAGCACCTTTTTGACCTAAAATGTAAATTGAACCTGTGGCAACACCTTGCAGTTTGTATTGGAAGCTCTCACTGTTTCTAAAATCTTAAAAGTTACAATCGCATCCTGGATTGCTTTGTGCTGCAGATGGTAGTTATTGTCTTGTTTTCTATCATTTTAAACAAACAAAAACAGGAAATGGTTGCAATTTAAATCATAAGTATTAAAAAAAGTATTTTATCAGATACAAAAATGTTGGACATTTCATCCTTGCTCCTTCAATGAACTTTTTTTCATGAAAACTGCCTTTTTAGGCTCCACTGAGTTATCACATTCAGAACTAAAATGCAACTAAACCAAATTTTGGTGCTTAAATATCTGCTTTCTTTGCTTAAATACTTTCAAAAAGTCAGTTAAAAGGCACATTGACTTTCCAAAGTCCGTATTAACAATCTGTGATTGCAGTTTTTTTCTCCTGACATACCAAAACCTTGAAGATTGATGTTACCATTGTTTATGGAAAAAAGGACATTTTTACATTAGGAAAGGTTGAAATCCTGATAACCTCAGATAATTTTTTTAATACATATCTTTTTATCTTTTATGCCTTCAGATTGAACTCAGTTGTTGTAAATGTCATCATTTTTGTGTGCGGAGACAAAGATTATATTGATTAAATCCTCACCTGATCCTGTTTTTGTCCTCATCTGGTTGAAAGGATGCTGCATTTTCAGAATATCATTATCTAGCTTTGATGAGCATTTGGTTTCTTAATTTAGCAATTTTTCATTATTGATTATGGAATTGTTTAAGAGTTACTCTCAAAAAATAGACATCTAGATAGATGTAAAACTGAAAACTGCAATGATTACTATCCCCTCACCAGTCTGCGATGCAGACCAAAGTTTTGTTACACCATCCAAACAGACCAAAAAAATGTGGAAAAGAGAAAAGGAGGACCGTGCCTGTGTGAATCAGTGACTTCTTTTGAATAAGTGATTTCTTTTGTGTTTAATGTAGCTCACATATACAGCAGGCTTTGCAGTTGAATGCACCAGTGGCCCTGAGAAAGGTTGAGCACAACTGCGGTCTCTTTAAAGCCTCTCAGTTTGTCTCTAAAGGTGAGAGGTGAAGACTCTCAATACCTCTGTCAGTGCAGTACAGAAAGGAAAGAATATCTCAAGGTTAGCCCGCTTTTTCTTTCAAAGAAATATGTGAGCCCTAGGATAAAAAACGTTTGCGTCAAAACCTGCCTTTTGAGTCTCTCAGGGACGCTGTTTTTCAGCACTTACATCCAACTTTCTTTTTCTTTCAGTCTTTTTTTTTCCCCCAATAACTTCAAAAACCACCAATCAAACTAAAGGGTTTTCTTCGCTGATAGAGAAGGCTTCAGCTGCTGTCACAATTGCTCGGTGGGCATGTCCACTGCTGTTCATAGGAGGTGTGTTTGTCCAAGTGGACGTCGGAGACACTGTGGATTTATCTGATCTTACAAGCCATCAGGTTGAGCAGAGCTTTGCTAAACATGACCTGAAGTGTGCCGGCCCCCGAGCAAACGCTGCTGTCACCTTGACCAACCCGAGCTGTCATCTCTCTGAGCGGCCCATGAGAGCTGACAGCTGTGGCGTTCCCAAAACAAATCACTGCTGCGTTTGGTAACACTCTGCGTCCACGCGATTTAGCCCTCTCAGAGACAAGAACAGGAGCGGCGGCCGCTAATGCTCCAGCTAATGCACTGCCTCACTGTGTGTATGCTTGTGTGTGTGCAGGTTTACCATAGCGTTAGATTTATGTACTTTCTGCCACCTTCTGCTTGAGTTGACCTGCCGATGTTCACATCTATCTTTGTCTTCTTTTGCAGCCTTCTTTCAGTGGCTTTTCCTTGAATCATCTCTTCATCCTAATTTCTCTGACTGCTCCGCACTTGGGCGAATTTAGGGCCCAAATTATTAGTGGTCCGTTTTTTGTTTTTTCAGAAAAGAAACCTTTGTGTTCACAGCTCTAACTAAAGTGTTGGAGAACAGACACACTAATGTCAGTGTAAAGTGTATTTCAGTCTGGATAGCACAACTGGTTGTGTGTTGAAATATGTGACACTATTTTATTGATCAGATTAATAGTAACCTAGTACTTAGATAACTAGGTCATTCCTTTTCCCTAATACAATCTTTCTGGATGTCTTTAACTTTCTTAACTGGCATTTATTAGTATAATACACTGCTTTATTCTCTCTAAGGCACCCCTCTAATCTCTCTCTCACACACCCACACCTACACACACACACACACGCACCAACCTGTCAGAAGCACTTCATAAACAGAGATATTTGATTATTTGATTTCAGGCTTTTTTTAGACATCAAACTAAAGTGGTGGAGATGTGGTTTCTATTGATGTCTTTGTTTTCATGTCACAGTCATTGCTCACATATTCTCATCTTTAGAGACTGTCTTAGTTGAGTTCCTTCTCTTCTTGCTTGAATCTAAACCATTTAGGCTTTGCCCAATATAATAAACAATAAAGACGGACTAAAAAAAGAATTTTAAAGATCTTACCACTTGATAACCAAAAATAGATCAGGAATGAGGAGGAAAGGAGTCTGTTGAATGGGCTAAATTTCATACCTCAAAAGTTCCAAATTTCCTACCAAATACTGCACATAAACATCCTATTTGCAATGGCAATGTGGCATCTATGATGATGACGAATTAATTTAGTGTGCAGGTGTAATATATACGTTTGATTATATGCATACAGATATTTTCCTGAACCAGAATGGTATAAAGTATTTTTTCTTCCTAATATATGATTAAATATGAATAACCTATCAAAGAATCACACTTCCATGCAAACATTCATCTTTTTACATTAGCTGCACAGCTGCTAAATCTGGTAAACCGACTTTGGAGACGTTTGGGGTCTCATGAGCAAAGAGTAGTATCATCCTGTATGTATTAAAAGAAATCTAATAAAATATTACTTACCGATATTTCATTAACTTGGACTAGAGTCTTAAAGAAAGGAATCATTATCGTGATATGGTTTCTTTCAACGGCTGGAGGTGAACTTTGAGATCAACGCTACCTGTGGAAATGAAACAACTCTTCCTAAAATCAGTGGGGAGGTCATACACCCCGCACCAAGCAGCTCACCCTGGAACGCTCAGGGCGCCAAGCCGAAACAAAATTCTCACACTGCAGATCCCATGAGACGACTAACAGGGAGAACACCTCACCTGGACGAAACAGCGTGGCCGACTCTGAGCCGAAACCCACCTTCA
>JAUZNJ010037049.1:0-11613 GCA_034780135.1 Jordanella pulchra
TGCCCCCCCCCCCCCCCCCCCCCCCCCCCCCCCCCCCACCCCAGGCATATTTACTCACTGTTGATAAACAGGAGACACGCTACCCTAAGCAGGACAGACTCCCACCCTCCTCACCCTGAAACCTGCCACCACTTCCTGATGGAAATAGCAGGTGTGAAAGTGTTACGGTGCCAGAAATCTTAGCCCTCTGCTGATAGATTTATAAATATTTTCATTCTCTCCTGAAGCCTTCCCTGACTCCTTGTGTACTCCAATGCTGCTTTTCTGTTTCAAAGTTGGGAAAGAGGATTCATTGCCAGTAAAGAGCCTTGCTGGTGTCTGGAGGTCTGCAGATGGTGAAACAATTGCATAACTAATGCTGACTGTCTCCGGTTCATAGCTGGTTAAAAATCGCAGCACTGGAAAGAATTTCTGCCAGGATCTGCGTTTAATCAGCTCAGCAGAGAGATCTTAGTGTTGGATGATAGAGACACCAAGCCTAGAAGCAAAAGCTGCTGCAAGATAACTTTGCTATTGTAGAAATAACGGCTTCACTTTTTTGGTTTTAACAATATATGCCAAATAGATCACAGTTTCAGATGATACTAGACATCAGATGTCAAATTAGTTTGCTACCTCCTCCATCCATATGCTTACTGCATTAAAAGTAAGATTTTTTTAACATTTAACGGTGTTACAGTTAGCTGCATGAATGAATGCACATGATTCATCTTGATGAAAACAAACCGATGAGGTTACTGCAGAGCACTGAATATTTCACCCGCTGCATGATGAAGACGTTGGCCATTCTGAGTGTTTGCAGTTTTAAGGGCTCAGTGTTGGAAGCAGCGACATTCAGTAAAGGATGATTTGATTTCCAGTTATTGCTGAGATCACTGTGCTCTGATTCCTTCTGACCGTCACAGCCTTTCTGACCAGGAACCTCCGTGCACGTTCTCTAAGGACATCTGGTGCCTTCAATCTTTTTCCTCTAAAATAGAAATACGGTGAAATATGGTTTTATTGCCTTGTTCTTAGTTTATTTTTAATAAAGCTTATATTAACAGCTACTCTTTCAGGTACAACTTGCTGCTAGTACCAATTAGCCTTTAGAACTACCTTAAATATTAGTGACATAATTTTTAACAGGTGTCTGAAGCATTTTTGGCCTTTAATGACACAACAGCTTCACTCTGATACAGCAGACTTTCCTGCAATAATCTGCTCTGCTACGGCCCAGGGATGCTCGGTCTATTCAGATATGGTAATTATGGATGCCATTGGAGTACAGTGAGCTCACTGCCAGGTTTAAGAAAACAGTTTGACTTGATTTGAACTTTGGGATGTGAGAAAAATCAGCACCTTTAGAGATAAATATTGTCAGACCCATTAAAATCATGTCCCTTGAATGTGAACCTACAGAATAAACAGTATTTATTTCAGGGACGTTACAATCCAATACTGATATCAGTGATTGATCTGATTTTGGACAAATGATTTACATCGAATTATATCAGCCTGCATCTAAATTTTCTGGTATAGGCTTCCTGATAGAAACACTCTGTGTCTGCTTAAAGTTTCTGTAACCCATTGCTTTATATCACAAATCACATCTATTCTTGTTGACTTTTGTTTGCCGCTTTAGTAAAACTGTCTAAAATTCTACAATAGAAAATAAGTATTAAAAGCTAATAAGGATTCATGCTAATATCTTATCAGCTCATTATCTGTATCGGTCAATACTCAAGCTTTAATATCGATATTGTGTTGGAAATTGAAAAACTTTTATCAGAGTGTCACTAATTTATTTATGTAATCTTTTATATCAAGCCCTTTAGATCCGATTTACAGTTTGGATACAATGATTAAAGGGACGTGTTATCTGGCACTATTTTTGCCTTTAAAAGTTAAGATTAGCTTGAGTTAAATAAAAGGAGGAACCTTTTCACCACTGCTTTTGTGTTTTTTTTTATTCGAAGGAATTTTATTTCCATTACAATCATTTCAGACGATTTAATGGAGCTCTGCAGCAGGCAGGTCAACAAGTTTTCTAGGGATAAATATCATTAGAGTTAGATTTTAATTTAACCGGAAGCCGCCAAGGACGACATGGAACAGAACAGGAAATAGTACCAACATTTCTATAGCAAATATTTACATAAACTCATGTCAAAGGAAAATACAAATTTCTCGTATAAAGGTTTTTCAAAATGCAACTGGTTGCTAAGACAAAAAGATTATTTAAACTGTACTAAAGTCTTTATATATATATATATATATATATATATATACATATATATATATATAAAGAGGGAGAGAAAGAGAGAGAGAGCCGCCACATGGAAACTTAAACGTGCTTAATAAATATTTCAGAAATAAAAGCAAAAGCAATCATTAATTGTTCTTCTTACAGATTTAATCTGAACCTGCTCATAGAGTTTCAGATTAAACTGAACCGCAGTCATCAATGTAAAATCAATGTGGGCAAAATCACAAACCGCAAACGATTGTGTGGACATAATAACCAGTTGGGGATTACATCTCAAGCCTCCAAAGCTATTGCTTATAACACATTTGGTCTGTGTGGATGAATCCCTTAAAAAACTCCCAAAGAGAAGTGAGAGGACGGTTTGGCTGGACAAAACATGATCTGGCAGAAAAGGATTGAAACCCTTTTCGTTTTTTGTTCTGCATTGGTGTCACAATTAGATATTTTCTTGATTTTTTTAGATTGAATTATTAATGAGGTTAAAAATCACTCTCCCCATGATATCAGGTGAGAAATAAAACCGTTTTTATACCTAAGGTGATGAGTTGAGGACACAGATTCTACTCAGCACTATTCCTAATATTCACATGAACTCTCCTACATGAAATTGACTTTCTGTTGTTTTTTTTCTTTTTCTTTCTTTTTTTTTACTAATGTTGTGGTGAATTCAAAGTTTCATTTTAATGAGTACCAAATTTTAATAACTTAACAAGCCTAAACTGCTGAAGAGTCCCATGTCTTATTTCCCATTGATCTAAACGTGGACCATTGCTGTTGCTAACTAAGTTTATATCTTTTTTCGTCTATGTCTCATCTGAAGGCTTCTTAATATTTTCTGTGGTTATTCCATTCTGCTGTTGCCTTGTGCTTAGTAGGGGGACATTAACAGCAAAATTATGTTTCTACTAATCGTAAGGTTTCCCTGCAGACATTTTTTGAATGTTTAAAACTAAGACTAATTCATATGAGAATTTGTATCAATGTGGTGCTCCCTGTTGTAATTAGGCCCCAGATACATAAAATAAATTCGGAAAGTGTTTAAAATCTATCCTCTCAGGGTTGCTTTTAAAGTCCAGCTGACTGCAGCACATTCCCAGACTTCCTATGAAGGACAGCTGCTTATTGATCTGCACATTGGGTATCACATTACCGACCACATACAGTACGCTCGCAGTTGCATACAGTGATGTACGGGGCAGCATTTTGTGCATGCATGTGTAGGTCTGTGTCTGCAGCTTCAGACACGCTTCCATTAGCAGCTGAATTATCAGTCTGCAGCGGCAGCAATGAAATCCAAACCACACAGTTAGACACAAGACAGATTGTCGGTCTGTCTCTCACGTCTTAATGCGAGCTGCTCAGAATATGCAGATATTACAAAGCTACTGTGTCCTGCTTTGTCATCTTTTAACAGAATCATATGCATAGATATGTTGCAGGCTAGCTGTCTGGGATGAATGTCTAGAGCAGGAAAGCGAGACAGTCTGTCTGCGAACATCCCAACCAACCTTTCTGAATTCCTTCCACACTTTTAAATAGACCAAAGACGTGTTGACCCCTCACTCTGTAGCAGCCTTGGATACAATGCAAAGGCACCATGTTGTTTATTTATGTTTGCTTTCTAGTCTTAAACAAATTTGAAATGCAAAAAACAAACAAACAAACAAAAATATATATTTTTCCAAACTTAGTATCAAATATAACAAAAGTTTGGCACAAAATTGTGTTGAGAGATTTGTTTTCTTTTTTTATTTGGATTCTGAGGAGTTTAAATAGTATTAGTGGAAGTGTGGTTGGAGGTGAAAGATTTATGCCCTCAGGAGACATAAATCAGATCACAGGGCATAAAAAGGACACATTTTCCACGCATTTGTTTGTCTCTTTTTCCCATTTAGAGAACAATTGGGCAAATTTTCAGCAGTATGGTTCAAAGTTACCAAACTTTGAGATTTTACTTTTTTTAAACATGAGTATTTACCATACATGCAGAGAATGTTAAAGTGTCCCTAAGACACTTCCAGCAAGTCGGTGATTATTTAGGTCTGTGCTATGATCCCCAAGTATTTCACACTTTTTACTACCCGCCACTAAAGTGGCTCCTCCTGAGCCGATATATTATATCCTCTGTTTATGTTATAGACCAAGAGGCCCATGGTAACTCTGGAGGAGCCCCAGAAATCCACAGCTCAGGAGAGAGAACATGTTGGCAGGACATCTATTAGCTGTGAACTCCTGAAGTTTAACTTTTATTGAATAGTGCAAGGAAAAAAAAAACATCACACTTGAAGATAATCTATACGGAGCCCCTTTCATGGTTTTGCCACACCATAATTGTATTGTAATACCATGGAAAAAAATACATGTATTATTTTTTATTTCAATTAACATGTCCAACCGCATTATAACGCTCAATAAACAAATATGAAGTTTGTAGTTATAACATAATTAAATGTGGAAACTTTTGCTGCTTATCTGAGAAATGAAAAACTCCCAACTCCAATGCTTTTATACATTCAACAAAATGACACTATAGCTATAATATTATATCAATGTTGACAGTGTAAAATGAATAGTTCAGTATTAGGATTTTGTCCAGAGCTGCGTCAGTCAGACTGAATTGTGTGATATTTGTTGAGCTGCTGCCTCAGCAGACAGTTCCCGGGTTTGTGTCAGACATAAAACAGATCTCCTCTAGCAGGAAACAGACTTTTATTGGAAAGTCATTTAAAATCCAATGTTTGGCGCCATCGTGTGGTAATGTTTTAAGATGACACACACCAACGCCTCAGCGGACATTGTTTTCTGTAGCTCTAGTTCCGAGTGGTGCAGATTTAACGGTGACACCACACGGCTGTCGGGTAGGTAACAAGGTTGGCACAGAGAACACCAATTTATTAGCGTCTTTAGTCTGTAATTATGACATTAATTTGAGGACATTTTCTATCCTATACGTGTATTTTAAAAAAAGATAAAAAAAGGAATTATTTAAGATTAAAAAAAACATTTTCCCTTTAATGCAAGCTTTTTAAAATTGTCGTAAATGTTAATAAAACTGTTCTTTCTATAAGTTATTATATACGCTCTTTTCTGTCACTCTGTTTACCACCGGACACATTAAGTTGCGTAAATATTTAATATGGTTAATAACTGGGGAACAACTAGTATTGCTATTATCTTTTTCCAACATCGACTTGAAACACAAAGAATTAACTTAAAGGAGTTCAGATATCTTGTGGGAAGATGTGGTCTGACTTTAATTGTCGGAAATCAGAGCTGGGTTTTGTCATGATTACAAAATAAAAAAAAAACCCAACAAAAACTGCCACTAAAATAATTGAACAAAAGCACAAGGAAGGCTCTGTGATTAAAAAAAAAAATCCCCATAATAATAGCAATTTAAATCATCATTATAATCCATCCAGTGTGATGATTAAATACTTCTTTGTCTTACACTCACGGGCCTCTGAATTGTATTTTATGTGACACTTCAAATGACATTTGTGTATGAAAAATGATGTGTAAAAGAAAGAACAGCATCTCTCAGTTTAGCTCCTCTGGGTGACGACTACCAGCTCTGCTCATCTAGTGGCCACGCCTGTTGTCTGCTTTTGCTCAAAAAAAAAAAAAAAAGCTCAATCTCATTCAGACTGGATGAGGATCCTCTGGGAACATCCTCGCATAGTTTCTTCAATGAATTTAAGTCTTTGAATAGACCATTCCTTTTAACATAGGATTATGTTTTCATTTCAACCATTTCACCAAGTGTTTGCAGCCTGAAACAGGTATTCCTTTAGAATTGGCCTTTTTTTGGTACCTACATTCATCTTCCTATCAACACTGACCAGCTTCCCTGCCCCTGGTAAAAAGAAGTGTCTCCTCAACTATTAGTAATTTTCGTGTTTTATTTTGCTAAAAAAGGGAAAAAGTTTAAACCAATATTAATATTGTTCCCAGAGCACAGTAGATACAACATATTTACACTACACTGAAAGAAAGGAGTGCTGATCATCATCTGGCAGCAGGATGGTCCTCTGCATCCTGAGCAGACAGCTCATGAGGAGCAGCAGCTGTTGTGCTCTAATGATCAGGTAATGAGCTTCACGCAGCATGTCTTGTAATCCGTTCGGTGAAAACTCTTCAAATAAGGTCAGCAGTAGGGCTGCAACTATTTATAATTTTGCTAATTGATTCATCTGTTGATTAATTTTCTAATTAATCAATTGATAATCGGATGGTAAAAGGTTCCTGAAAGGAGATTTTTTTTACCGAATTAAACCAGGTAAAGTAAAACTTTTCCACCTGAGGAGTTCTGGATAGAGCATATTGATGGACGAAAAAGTTTTTAAAATCTTAAATAGAAAGTATTTATATATTTTTTACGATTTTAGTATAATTTCTGCTCTAAATGGGGCGATCTGTCAGCTAAAGGTATGTTTTAGAGTCTCTATACTCCAGTTAATGATTAATCAATTACTAAATCAGTTGAAGATTATTTAAATAATCAATTAATTGTTTCAGCCCTAGTCAGCAGTTCATCATCTTGACACAGATATGTAATAAAACTGAATGCTTTCTCCAGAGAAGCTAATGTTTACATTTATATATTTCTGGGGATAAACATATATCTTGGACATGCATGTTCTGTTGTATAGATTTGTTGTGAAGCCCAGTAGAAGCTTTTTCTTTCTCGTGAAGCACAAGGGCCCTTAAGGTATGCATTAAAACGGATGACTGGATTTCCTCTCTCCTATCTCGTTTGTCCTTTAAAACATCATCCTGGTAGGAGAACTTAGAGAAGCTGCCTTGTCTTTTTCAGGCTGCAGAGACAGAGCAGTGGTTGTGTTCACTCCGGCATCCATGGCTTCCATCACGATGAGATCAGAGAGAAGCTGCGCGCCTTCCCTGGAGGCTCCGTCGACCTGCTGAAGCAGGACTCTGGTATCGCTGTGCTGACTGTCAACAACCCCGCTCGCATGAACGCTTTCTCTGGTACGACCGCAGGATGCTCTGTTGCAGATCGTAGTCTTGGAATCCAAGCTGGTGTTTTGAGTTTGTTCCCCTCCTGTCAGGGAACATGATGTTGGATCTGGAGGACAGGGTGAACCAGCTGGAGAGCTGGACAGAAGGTAAAGGCCTCGTTGTTCAGGGTGCTGCCGGGACATTCTGCTCTGGATCTGACCTCAACGCCGTCCGAGCGATATCCAACCCCGAGGTATTTCTCCCAGCTGGTTGCCTTTGTCGTTCCCTCCATTAATGGCTGCTCTGTTTAGCCATCTAAATAAACTCTTTCTTTCCTTGTAGGATGGGATGAAAATGTGTATGTTCATGCAGGATGCTCTCACAAGATTGCTCAGGTAAACGCTTAACATTTCTTGTTGTTCTGCAAACCACAAAGGAATCCATCAGCATATATATTAGCATATTTTACTCTGCAAATGTATTTATACCTCTAAAGTTTCTTCAGAATTTGTTACATTAAAACCATCCCATTTTACTCCAAGCCTAAAAGCTGCACATAAGCCCGTGACATAGTAAAACCCATTTAAAGGGTTTTAAATAATAACATGTAAAAGTGATTAGTTTTAGCCAAACTAATCTGTTGTTCTCCTGGGCAGGCTGCCTCTGATCTCCGTGGCTCTCGTTGAAGGCAGAGCTCTGGGAGGAGGCGCTGAACTCACCACCGCTTGTGATTTTAGGTAATGGAGTCACAACTGTTCATTTTTATACATAAGTAAATAAATACAAAAAAATAACAAACCAACATCTTTATTTGACCGAATTCTTACTTTCATAAAGTTCATGTCTAAAAGATTTCTTCATTTTTTTTCAATTTTTTCATTTTTTTTTTTGCTTTCTGGTCACAATTATATTTGAATGACATTAAAAGATAACCTGACTAGAGCTTGAAAAGGACAGATTTGATGTAATAAAGGCCACATTGGGGGATGTCCTGCATGAACTACTTGTTGAAGGCGATGCCACAACATCAAGTTAAAATCCGGACTTGAACTTGATATAGTTGAAAGAGTTCAGAGTTTTAACCACTATAAAACTCAATGGTTCATCCAGAGCTGATGTGTTTGAGACTAACCAAACAAAGCCTGAGCTGAAGATCACAAAGTGATAGCTGGACTTTCTCCTTAATTTTTATTTTCTGGTAGAGAGCAAGAAACCTGCTCCCATTAGTTACAGTAAGACACAGGTGCTTCTAGACAGAGGCCATTTTCCCAGTAGAACTGGTCCTGGCCCCTATCAAAGACAAACTATGGGCGTAAGGCGGCGTACACCCAGGACAGGACGCCAGCCTGTCGCAGGGCAACACATAGACACACAAAGACGTACAACCATATGTACACACACCAAACGTCAATTGAGAGATGACAGTTAACCTAACAGTCATGTTTTTGGACTGTGGGAGGAAGCCGGAGTACCCGGAGAGAACCCATGCATACACGGGGAGAACATGCAAACTCCATGCAGAAAGACCCCAGGTTGGGATCAAACCCAAAACCTTCTTGATGGAAAATTATGATGCACACTGGAACATAAGCTGCAGCTGACAGGTGGCTTGGGCTGATTGTATTTTTACAATTTGGTGATATATTGTTTTAAAAATGAAGTTGTTGCACTTTTAGCTTCAGTCAAAATAAAATAGAATCGCAGTTTTTGCTGCTACATCTGAGGAATCCAGAGCTACAAATAGCTCTTTGGTTGATTAAGTATTGAAAAATGAGCTTTTGTTTGGTGCCCCCATTAAAAAAAACTCTTCCTCCCTGGTACATTTGGTTTAGAACCACCACTGCAGCAGGACCACCAGGCCAGTGTTTGCAGGGATTCTGCTGTACGGGTCTTAACTTGTTCTTGGAGTCATTATGTGGAGATTCTCTGCTCCTGCTTCTCTGTGTCAGTGGATGATTGCTCCCACTGTGGGTCAGTAGAAACCCCTTCCATACTTGGAGCATACGTGTCTGGCTTTCATTCAACGAGAGGCAATGATTTACTGTTTTGTTTCTTTTTAGCCTTTTTCATGTTATCAGGCAGATTCTGTTTGATTAAATTCTTGAATTTGAATATTGAATTCTGTCAGTCGTGTCAAATCAACCCAGGCAGGTTTTTAAAATACTGATTATCTTAAAAGCAATCTGACCGATCCTCAACATGTGATGCTGATTTATTTTGGCCGTATTCCTTAAAGTTTATATTACTTTTTCCTCCTTTGTTTCCTCCCACTAATATTGGTCCAAAATATATCGGTCTACCTCTAGATCAGACAGCTTTAATCTCCTGATGAATGAAATCATACATTTGAGATTTGCTCCCATGTTTGTTGAAACTTCATTGATCTGAGCGTTTCTGTTTGGTTTTCCTGGACATGTTCTCTGATGACTATCATCTCTTTCTAACAGATTAATGACCTCTGGCAGCGTGATCCAGTTTGTCCATAAACACATGGGTTTGGTCCCAGGCTGGGGCGGCGCCGCACGACTCGTCCGCATTGTTGGAAGCCAGAACGCTCTGAAGCTGCTTGGCGGTGCTTTGAAAGTGGACTCTGGACTGGGCCTAGAAATGGGACTGGCAGATGGAGTCCTGGAGGGCGACCAGAACCACGAGGGGGCAGGCGCTCCCCGGCAACAGGCGGAAAACTGGCTCAGTCGCTACACAGGAGGACCGGTTCCAGTGATCCGGGCGGTGAAGAAAGCAGTGCTGGCAGGGAGAGAGCTTCCCCTGTCTGAGGCTCTGAAGACAGAGAAGGAGGTGTTTGGAACAGTGTGGGGCGCTCCCGCTAATCTGCAAGCCCTGGCCAGCAAGTCCAAACACAAATAACTGGGCCCACTCTCCTGAGATGTGTTCAGATAAGATAGATCAGCAGAGACGTGCGCTGTCCTGGGTCAGAGGTGATCATTCAGAGGGTAGACAGCGGCTGACTGATGTTGGAACTGAAACCAGTGTATGTAGAAATGGAAACAACACAAGAACAAATGTTTCTTTTATTTGTGTTTCCTGGTACCCAAATTGCACTAGTGTATTTTCCTCACAGATAGATCAAGAAAATCATTGGACGTTACATAATCCAGCAGTTATGATCGACATCCTTCCTTCTACTTGTTTCAGCAGCGCCAATGTTAACTTGTAAGGGATTCTGTTGGATCGCGTTTCTACGAATCTGATGGAGAAATCTGGAATAGACTGAACCTGACAGAGGAGGATGTGAAGCTCAGACACATCAGAGCCATGTTGGAGATGTTCGACTGCTTTAACGGGACAGAGCTTTAGCTCAGATTCAGAGGCGCCGTTTCATGGATAGAAACTAGGAGAGAGCAGTAAAATGGAAGAAGGCAAAGATTAGCATCTCCTGAATAAAATGAGTCTTTTATCAATTACAATTTCATCTTGGTGTGTTGCAGAATTTAAAGAAGCTACAATGATTTTAATGAATCAAAACACTACATTAAGTGTAAAAACAAAAACCAAACAAACATGAACTCTGTTAGTCTGTGTGTTGATCTAAAGAAATCTTTGTTCAGGTAAGACTTGAGGATAAAATTTGGACTTATTTCATGTAAAGCAGGAGTTTGAAGGTCCAGCAGATTCAAGATCTAAGTGATGAGCGGAGGGACCACCGTTCATCTCAGAACCAGCGTGTTTCTGTCCCAAAAGGCCTCAGTGGACCTTCTGAGAGCCAGACATCCCTGATTCTTAGAGGGGATCTTGGTTGGTGTTCAGGTTGTTGGTTCCTCGCATTGACTCCAGGTCCAACAGCATCACCACGAGGTTTGCAGTCCAATGATATCGAACTTAGCTGGAGCTTTTATATTAAAGAATGAAGTTTTTCACAACTAAATGATACAAAAGGTAATCTGACTTTTTATTTCCACCAGGATTCCTTTTTTTTAAATTTAAGATAAGTTTGCACTTTAAATTTGTTATGCTTCAATTTTAAGGTTCAAGGAGCTCTAAACTAGAAGAGATCAGTAAAGAATGCTGCACACAAAACAGGAAATTGAGGGGGTCATTAAAAATTTAAAGAACAATAAAGTGCCAGGAGTCGATGGATTCCCGGCGGAATTTTATAAGCATTTTAAAACTGAGGTCACCCCCCGATTACAAAGAGTATTTAAGTATGCCATCACAAATAAGGACCCCCCAAAGTCTTGGTCAGGAGCAATAATATCTATAATTCCCAAAGAGGGCATAAATTGCTCATCCTACAGACCAATAAGTTTGCTCTGCTGTGATTTGAAAATTTTAACTACAATACTGGCAAACCGAATTCAAAAATGTATCCACACAATAATTAAGCCAGACCAAACAGGGTTTATAACGGGACGTTTAGGGATAAATAATATTAGGAGAACCTTAAATGT